>JAASAO010000065.1:0-21404 GCA_017311375.1 Mytilus coruscus | reverse complement strand
AAGATTTGAAATCAGAGAAAACTATGCACCTTTTAATCAGCATGGCTTTATCAGATTACAATACGAATACTAAAAAACAGGCTCAAAATAAGGCGTATGTACTTTAATTCAGTCACGGAACCGTGATGTCGCGGGTGTGTTCTAGTATAAATAAAAAAAAAATGTCGGCTATATTTCAATGAATGAGCACCCGAACAAAGAATACAAGCGGTAGAGGCATCTATTGGTTAATGTAAAAACTTCAATATACAACATGTACAAGTGTAAATACCAATGTCAAGGTCTTGATTATCTCTGCTTGTGAATATTATATACATGTATCAAAGATTCCGAAAGATCTGTCTTTAGCAGAAATCCTTAAATGACCAAAAGTGCAGAGATATAAATAAGGCTATATAAATTAGCTTGTCCATGCAGCCATATTATCTAAGGAGACCCATCAGTACTATAGTCGCCGTCACGTAAAATTGGCACCGTTATTTTTGTCGAAATTTTTAAATATCAGCCGCGTTCACTGAGATGATGTTTTCAATTAGCGGAAGAAAAATCCTTTCCATATATTCACTACTGTCCTACCTTTTATTGTGTTTGCACTGTATAATCCTGACCTTCACATTATTCAAGATTATTTACATTGTCAAACCGCCATCTTGGTTTCTATGAGGATCCTTTATTTACATAACATTCGTTACTCTCCGGCAATATCCGTGTCATTGATGTGATAGTTTCCCGCGCTTTTCCTTGTAAACAATAACACGAGTTGTGTAATCGACAAGATAAATATGTTACCTGAATATGACCCGGAGAATGGACAGAATGGTGTTTTACACGAAGAAACAATGAAATAAAAAGGTAATGTATTTAAAAAAAAAAAACAAAAAAAAAAACCCAAAAAAACCGGCAACATATCCAATCACAACAACTGCTTAACATATTTGAGGGGTAACTGGGGCAAGAGAACATGCTTTTCGGACAAAACAGCCGTCGGACGCCAAAGCAATATAGAACTAGGGAACATGAGAATGAGAAGTTGGTAAGCAGGAGTCAAGGGGAGGGTTAGCAGTAGTCTCAGAAGTGCAGTAGGAGTCAAAATGGGAGGGGGTGAAAATTAGGATAATCTGGGAAATGGCTATTTTACTGATTTTCATTTGAGATTCCTATAAAAAAAAATTAATGAAATATGCACAGAAAAAATAATGATGATACCTGTGTCAAATATCTGTTGAGATGTTTTCTGGTTAAAAAAACAGACATTGATTGTACAAATTTAGCCTTTCAGCTCATGAAAATAGTAGATTATACAGAAACAGCAGAAACACACTCCTCAGGTTTAATGTTATCTTGTTAACATCAATTTCTGTACATGTCAATACAACATCATTGCTATATGTACTATGAATTCAACAAAACTACATGTAGAAAACTGGACTAGGGTGCCACAGTTAATTCCAATGGGATATTTTGGAATTTCTAAAAAATGACAAGTTCCTTGAAATTTCTTTTAATGTCAAATGGAAACGCTTACCCTTTTAGAGTTTACAAGTAAACATTAGTTCTTATTTATTTTCCGTATTGATCCTTTAATAATTGACTTTCATTTTTGTGTGTATAATATTCTTTTCATTACACATACATTTAAAGGATTCCCAAGTCCACATTAACTATATCTGTTGTTTTGAATCTGCCCTATGCAAGTTCATTGTTACAATGTATGTTCCAGAAAGGTAAAGGGCTACTTTGAAGCCTCTTAAAACAGGTTTTCAGTCATTATGAGTACTAGTGATACTTGTAAAAAGTCCATGCATTTATCATCAGTGTACTCTGTCCTCCTCTGATGTACAGACATTCACAACTGTGTGTTATCATACTGCATTGCCAGTTACAAATGTATAAAAGGCCCTGACATGACAAAGTGTAAACCATGCAAATGATAAATCTATGAACCTTATTAATGTACAAACCAACAAACACAAAACACATATCTTATACATGTACCTGTAATTTATGAGCCCTGAAGTTTGGGAATTTTAAATAAAGCAAGCATTTCTGAGAGTATTGCATGTCAACTATGCCAATACATAGTCCCCTACCGGTTAAGAATTCATTGTACTGGAACAAAATGCTGACTTGATCTATAACTTGTCATGGTGTAAACTATATATCAAATATAAAGTCAATATACTCCAGCATAGCGAAGATAAGTGTGGAAAACTGATTATTTAATTTTATAAGTCCAAGGACCATAACTCTGCGCAAAATCATCAGACCGTAATATAATTCGAATTTGATCTGTAACTTGCCATGATTAAACTATATACCAAATATTAAATCAATATTTTCAATCATGAAGAAAAAGTGTGGAAAACTGATTTGACGGACTGACGGACAGTCGGTCGGGGACTAAATATTCTATTCTATACAGCAACAAAAACTAAGTTCCATGATACTCTTGACTTTTGGGGATACACACACAGAATAAAGTAGAGTGGTTGATTTGATATGCTGTACTGGCATGTTTTTGGCAATTTCTCTGTTAAAATGTATTAAACCTACTAAGCTTACCACTTTGATGACTGAATACCGAATGTGTTCATCTTGATGTTGATTGCAAGAGTTGCCTGTAATTGACATATTGTTACGCCATGTATCTATTTGTCTATTGTTAAAGACAGTATGTCGACTTTTAATGCAGACTTGATAGTAAAGCAAACACCAATCAATCTTTGATATTCTTTTGCTGAGTTTTTGTTTCATTCATATACATATATATATATATATATATATATATTTCATATACATATATATATATATATATATATATATATATATATATATACCACATCAACTGTTTCATGTTTAAACATTACAAATCATGATACCAGATTAGATAAAATGCTCCGCTGGGTGCAGCATGATACGACCGCAGAGGTCGAACCCTGAACAGTTGGGGCAAGTATGGACACAACATTCAAGCTTGATACAGCTCTGAATTTGGATTGTGATTAAATATTTGACACAGCATAGGTTTCTGACACAGAATGAATTTGCCTAAGAACTTAAAAATTTTAATTTACCTATTATGGTCAAATATCCAAAATCTAAATACATGGTTAGATTCAGCATATCAATGAATCCCAAGAATTCAATTTTTGAACAGTTTGGGCAAAATGGACACAATATTCAAGCTTGATACAGGTCTGAATTTGACATATTATAGGTTTCTGAATAAATGTAGTTAAATATAAAACGGGACCCAAAATTAAAAATCTAAATACACGGTTAGATTCAGCATATCAAAGAATCCCAAGAATTCAATTTTGATGAAATCAAACAAAGTTCAATTTTGGACCAATTTGATAACGGGGCCCAAAAATCAAAAATCTAAATACATGGTTATCCCAGCCTTCCTTTGTGGTATGGTACCTTGCAGTACAATTTCAGAGATCCATACACTTGAACACAAGTTATTGTCTGGAAACTAGAAAATGCTTGTTTTTGGCCCCAAATTCCTAAACGTTAAGGGCAATTACCCCAAACTCAAACCCAGCTTTCCCTTTGTGATATGGAACCTTGTAGTACAATTTTATAAAGATCCATACACTTACACACAAGGTATTGTCCTGAAACTAGAAAAATGCTTGTTTTTGGCCCCTAATTCCTAAAATTTTGAGGCAATTACCCCAAAATCAATCCCAGCATTCCCTTTGTGGTATGGTACCTTGCAGTACAATTTCAGAGAAATCCATACACTTGAACACAAGTTATTGTCTGGAAACTAGAAAATGCTTATTTTCTCCCTAATTCCTAAACGTTTTGGGCAATTACCCCAAACTCAATTCCAGCATTCCCTTTGTGATATGGGACCTTGTGGTACAATGTCAGAGAGATCCATACGCTAACACACAAGTTATTGTCTGGAAGTTACAAAATGCTTATTTTGGCCCTTAATTCCTTAACTGTTGGTACCATAACCCCAAAATCAATCCCAACCTTCCTTTTGTGGTATTGAACCTTATGGTAAAATTTCATAGAGATCCATTCACTTAAACTAAAGTTATTGTGCGAAAACCAATGTGTCTTCAGACCCCGACGCCGACGGCAATGTCATATAATATACGACCGCAAATTTTTTGCGGTCGTATAAAATGAGAGAAAGTGTGAAATAGGTTTTCCGTTGTGAAAATTTTCTCTAAGGCTGTTCTCTCAAATTTTGAACATTTGTGACACCTTTCAGAATTGATGCACTTCTAATCCAAATTCATGCCTTAATACATTTTTCATTTAAGTCCCTTAATGCATTGATCAAAAGTTAAAGCAGTTCCTCATCTCAACCTTCGTTTTCTTTTAACTTGCAGAATTCTTATGTATAGTTAAACATCTACATATTGTAATAGCTATATCTTATAATCTATAGCTGTATATATTAAAAGCATTTTCAATAAAACAATATAAGTGTATTTAAACAAAATTTATGATTTAATAACTAAAGATACAATGTACATGTGCATTTTTTTAAATTTGAGGAACAACATGAACAACAAGTTATAAGTAAAAACTTAACCAACATTAATCATTAAAATTCAATTACTTTTTATAAACATAATTAGAAATAGATATCTTGAACATAAATGAACTATTTACAATCAGAATAAATTATATATATCACAGTTGTTGGAACTATATATCACAAATGTTGAAACTACGGTATATCACAGATGTTGAAACTAAGGTATATCACAGATGTTGAAACTAAGGTATATCACAGATGTTGAAACTAAGGTATATCACAGATGTTGAAACTAAGGTATATCACAGATGTTGATGTAATGTTTTGCTATATTAATGTATACAGGATGGGTTAAAGGCAATCACTCAACTAACTGTCCAGAAACTGTTATCAAAGAATCAGTAACTGAAGATTAAACAGAAGTATGTTAAGAAAGTCCTCCTGAGCTGTAAAGAAATGTACACAGTTCCCATGTATAAAGCTGTATCAGTTCTGAAACTGCCAGTAAAATAGTTGCATGTACATGTACCTACACTTTCTTCAAAAAATTTTAAAAACATAACTGATAATCTTTGCTTATGTTAATGATTGGAAATAACTTTTGACAGTAAAATAAGTTTTAACGTGCAAGTGTAGGGAGGAAACATTTTTTTGTTAAATTCAAATGAAAATATATTTTCCCATTCTCCATCACTAATCACAGATCAACTAAGCCAGTTAGCCATCAGGTTTTGTATTTTTTAAATTTTAATGGAAGACATTTTTTTTTAGGTTTTAAAAAGTTACAGGTATTAAAAAAAGGAAATCACTTTTTATAGAAAAGATGGGATTTTTTCTGTTTATCATTTTTCTTAACATGCTTTGAATAAAAAATCAATTTTATACATTGCTATAAGTATGTTTGATTAATCTACATTTAAAAATATCTTTAATAAATAAAAATTATGGGGTGTTCATGTTACTATTTTACTGGCATGAAAGAAAGACATCACTGTTCCATCTCTTCAAGTGGCGAAATCAGTGGTTCACTGAGGTTCCGGTGGTTAAAAATGGAGAAGCACCGAAGACAGACATTCTTCGCAAGAGCAGGTTTTGTGCAACACCTGTTGTGTACCCACTGATCACAAGCATCACACTGAAACCAGGATATATACTTGTCCTTTTGAATAGGCTTGGGTGGTTCAATGCTACCACAGGTATTGCACAAAATCTCATCAGCATCATTGATGGTATCAGAGACACTGTCCTCAAAGTCATTGTCATTTTCATCGTCATTCCCCTCCTCCTCCCCCTCTGAAAACATGTAAGGAATTGTCCTTTGACTGTCTTGGCTGTCATCGTCCGTCATGTCAATCACCACTGGATTGACGTCTTCGTCTCTGATGCCATCAAGTTGCCTGAGCTTTTCCTCAAACTCCCTTTCCACGTGAGTCTCAAATTTAGCCCAGCGCTCCGCATCGATATGGGACTTGGCCTCCTCAAAAAGCTTGATAATGTCTTTTTTCTTGCAGCTAGAATTATGTCTAGCTACATAGCCTTTTAAGTAAGACCAAACCATTTCGATGGGATTGAGCTCACAATGATAAGGAGGTGTGCGTAAAATCTCATGGCCATTAGCTGATGCAAGGTCATCTATTATATACCTAGGTTGAGGCTTTTTTTGCTTCACCAAATCAAGCAGCTCGGTCTTTTTCATTTTCTTATCATACTGAACAATGCTCTTCTCCAGCCATGCCGAGATCTCTGACTTGTTGCTGCTAGTGTTTGGTACCCTTGAGTCAGGATCTAAGTGACTGTGATACGGAGCATTGTCCATTATGATTACAGACCGAGGAGGCAGTTTAGGAGAAGTGTATCTCTGAACCACTCTGTAAAGTGCTCCTTATTCATCTCGTCATGATAATCAGAGCTGTTGGTTTTCGACTCAAATATAAGACCACATCCGGGGATTAGGCCTTGTTGAGAGGAGCCAACATCTAGGATTATCAATCTAGTACCCTTGCCAGAAGGGACTTTCCGATGGGTACCTTTACAGTGGGGCTCAAAGACAGACATGGACGTGCTGGGAACATCAAGCCAGTCACCCTTTACTACATGATTAGTGTTCAACCAAGTCTCATCTAGATATACAATATGACGCCCTGCTGCCTAAACTTACGTATCTTACGAAGATATGTCAGTCTCATGAGAACGATGTCCTCCTCTCCGACACAAATCTTCGGCTTGACGCATTCTTGTAGAACCTGAAAAAAAAAATTATATAAATATATACATTCACAATTGCATAACATTTAAGGGTTATTACACTAAAACATACATGGGTCGCAGAGAACATACTTTTAAATCTGAACTAAAGGTGGGTGTTAATAACATTCTATATTTGTCGCTTTATTAAAGAGAATATCACATTTTGAAAGAGACTTCAGCAGGTTTATGTTTAAATGGGACATTATAATAGTGATTGATGCATGTGATTAATTTTTCACATGTTTAATAATTTGTTGCTATAAATTTAATTGTGATTTATTTATTTTCAGACTCTTTTGCTGATGACTACAGAGCAAATAAATATTTCCAAGATGTATAGATGATGTCCTTCAATATTGAAATGTGTATTTAATGCAGGTAAATATTTCATCAATGATTTTTATGTTGTTTGTGCTGTATTTAGACACCTCTACCAAGAAATTTGTTTTGCATGCACACGTACAAAAAATAGGTTTTATCCAACGCAATCATAGGTTTGATTTAGGCCGTTAGTTTTCTCGTTTGAATTGTTTTACATTGTCATTTCGGGGCCTTTTATAGCTGACTATGCGGTATGGGCTTTGCTCATTGTTGAAGGCCATACGGTGACCCATAGTTGTTAATTTCTGTGTCATTTTGGTCTCTTGTAGAGAGTTGTCTCATTGGCAATCATACCACATCTTCTTTATTATATTTGAATGTTGTTTTCAATTTAGACTTGTGTGTATATATAATTGATAATTAAACATGTTAAAAGAGATGATTTAAGATACATGTACTACAAAACAAAGGATTAAGTCCAAACATTATGAATGAAATTAATTACCGAAACCCCAGTAAACACACTGTTCTCGACACTGTTGATATGGAAACGTCGATGTCTTTCTTTTTCAGAGCTTGCTGCAGACTTGGCATGGTCACTGACTGGGATTTCTTGTGCAGATCATAGATGGTCCTTCTCACCACACCTTTGTCGAAATCATCCAACTTCTGGTTCTTCTTGACAGTTTTCTGGACAGCAGCCTTATGAACTGCCTTCACCACATCCTGCACAGCATCATCACTGTCATCTGTATGGACATAACGTCGCAATGTTGTTGGTTTAATCCCTGAAATTTCAATTGTCCATGTATTTCAGCATATAACATAAAAATGATAGAAAAAACTTGTATATAATTGTATATAGTGGATTCAAGGTGGTTGGGGGCATTTATATCTTCTTGTTCGCATAATCATAAAAAATTGTTGTTCCACTTGCATAGCTTGACAATATATTTCAAGTTTTCTTATCACCACTTAAAAAATTTATAGATTTGCCCCATTACATATCTGAATCTTATCATCCTAATATACACGTAATTCATTTAAAATTACTAAATTTGGTGTATGTGGAAGGATTGGAATGGAACTCATGTCCAAGGGTAAATCTAATCCTTGTTTCATTTTCATGTTTAATTGTTGATGTTTATTTATAGTGAACTGTAATACCTGCAAATTTTGCTATTGATGCCTTAACCTTATGAATTGATACTTATGAGGTTGAAAATATCTTTCATCAAGTTTTATCTATAGACATCATTTTGTTTGCACAATTATATTTTATTAAAATAACTAGACCCCAATAATTCAGGTCTCAAACAAAGTTTGTCTGCTTTAAAATAATAATTGTTGATTTTATGCAAATAATTTTATTTATTTATGTAACTGAAAAAAAATAAAAAAATTAAAAAGTTAATTTTACCTGTTGCCTTAACTAGTCTTTTAATTGGATTTTGCAGTGCCCATGGCTTATTTTTCTCCTTCTCTGTCACAAAAAACTGGTAAATTTTTCTCAATAATTCTTTTGTCTGAAAAAAAACCAACAAACATGAATATATGACCAAAGGGAGGTAATCCATAGTAAGAATGGGATGTGATTTTTCTACTTAAGATTCTTGTTAAGTTTCAATTTTCAAAATGCAGAGGGTGTTTTTAAAAATGACTGTGCACATAGATTAAATTATGTAGTTATGTATAAAGATTAAAATTTAAATTTTTGTTATCGTGTAATGAATTTTGTATAAATGTTGTCACTAATGAAACCAATTTTAAGGTTATTTATAATTACAAGACACTGACATGTTGTATGGCTTTATTAATCAACAGTTATCATTTATATATAATTGTTGTATACTAGTATATCGAAGTATGTAGCTGTGAAATTGATTTAAGGTACTACATTTGTAGTAAAATTTAAATAATTTGAAAGATTTTAATTTGTTCTAAGCATTTCTTGGTGATATTTATATTTTTCTTTTGTTGTAATTTTGTGAGTACATTATTAATCATATTATGGTAGCTGTTTATTCTGTCATTACCATCAGTCATATCAGGCTGTCTGGACGGGCTTTACAAATTAAAAAATAATGGAAAAGCATAGTGATTAAGAACAAGAAAGGAAAATAGAAAAACTTTTTTTTTGATAAAAGATAAAAAAATAATTAGGTGTTAAAAATTAAAGAATATATAACAATGGCATGAAATTAAAATGCATATAAATGAACATCTTCCTATTCAGACCCTCATATAACTGGTAACCCAAACTATGTAGGAGTGTTGCCTATAGTGCTATCTTTACTGTTTAAAAATTATGAGCAAAAAGTAGTTCTTGTTTTCTAAGTCTTTTATGCCCGTAGAGGAGGGGCATTAAGTTTTACCTTGTCCATCTGTACGTTCGTCCCTCCGTACATCCCCAAAAGGTTTCCATTCTCTAAATTTAGTTTGCCTAAACCAAATTTTATGAAACTTATCCGCAATGCTTATTACCACAAAACACAGATCAAGGTTGAATTTTGGTGGCGTCACTTTTACTTTTCTAGAGTTATGCCCTTTACATATGGAAAAATTGCTGAATTTTATGTTTCCGTTTTCTAACTAAAGTTTGCCTCAACCAAATGTTATTAAACTTTGACACAATGCTTATTACCACAAAACTCAGATCAAGTAGAAATTTTGGTAGGGTCACTTTACAGTTCTTGAATTATAGCCCTTAACTTTATATGCAAGCAGGGGCATCATCTGTGTCGCATGGACACATTCCCAGTTTATTTTTTCTTATTATGAAATACCCATTTATAGGAAATGTTCTGGCCTTTACCAGTTCTTAAATTTAAACCGATACTATATGGATTCTTAACACTGCACAATAATAAAATTAAAAGAAATAGATGAAGGTGGGAGACTAGAGCTTGAAACTCAACTCCAACACTCAAACATATTTAACAGCAGTGTATCCCAAACTCTGTCTGACCAACAAAAGTCAGACAAAAATCATTCGGTCAGACAGAACTTTTAAGATTTTTTGTTGAATATATAGAAGAAAAATTCAAATTTCTTTTCGGTCAGACAAACCATGAAATAGTTTGGCACAGACTGTAACAGGAGAATTAATGTTGTTTTGTTTTGATTTTTCTTTTCGGGGTGGGGGTTGGTTATTAAATTCTGAATTTTGTTGCAGAAAACTTGACACAGGGATAGTGATATGGCGGTGGTACTAACTAATTTCTTAAAAGCTTTATATTTAAGAAGGTAGAATACCTGGATCTTTCATACATTGTATATAGATGCCTTATGTTATGGAGTTTCAGTATGTCATATGTCCATTGACCTTGACCTCATTTTATGGTTCAGTGACTACTTGACTACTTGAAAAAAATTCAGATTTTAGTATTCTTAATTTCTATCTTATTATGAGTAAAATGATAACTTTGTTTGGTATGTGCGTACCTTGCAAGGTCCTTATGCCAATCAGACAGTTTTGACCGTGACGTCATTTAATAGGTCAGTGAACAAGTTTAAGTTCTGATGGTCAAGTACATATCTCAGATATTATAAGCAATAGGTCAACTATATTTGGTGTATGGAATGATTGTAAGGTGTACATGTCCAACAGACAGGTGTCATCTGCCTTTACCTCATATTCATGGTTCATTGATCAATGATCAGTTTTCCTGGTTAAGTTTGTTTCTTGTATTTGAAATAGGTCGACTACATGTATATTTAAAGCATATTTGGTATATGGAAATGGAATGATTGTAAGGTGAACATGTATTTCAAGTTTGGTTTATCTGACTTTTGACCTCATTTTCTTGGATTATGTTAAGTTTATGTGATAGTTGTAGTAAAGCTTAATAATTAGAACTATCAACATAATATCAGTGGTTAGTAAAGAAGGAGAGACATTTCAATGTGCACTCTTGTATTTATTGATATTTATAGAATAACTAATCGAAGAATTCAAATAGAGAAAAATATTCAACGAGTGACCGAACAACACATTAATTCACGAATGTGCGTAGTGCATGAGTTAATTATCAGTGTTGTTCGGTCACGAGTTGAATATTTTTCGATATTTGAATTCTTTGATTAGTTATTCTTTTTATTACATTGGCAAATGGCTTTTTCTGAAATCAAAGTATAAAATGTAAGGAACTATATTTTTTAAGCAATCACAATTTGTTTTGATCCGAAGTCATGACAACGCCTATTGTTGTATGACGTCAGAGGAGTGAAATAACCACATTTATTTCACATGAGAAATTATCGGTTTTATTTCACTGGGAAAATCAATGTAATTCATTGCAACCAATGTAATAATAGTTGTTATTGGCTGTGAACTAGCTGTCATTAACTGCTAGTACTCTCAGATCTGTACTTATTGTCTTTTGGTTGTTGGGATGTACAAGTACACTGTCATGTTTACTGTATGTTTTGTTAGATGTATTTCTATTTGTATCCATCTAATGAATTCAGCCTTTTTTCATGATTTTATAGTAGTTTTATATTGTGCTGCTACACCACTGTCCAAGGTCAGGGAGGTTGGGATCCCACTTACATGTTTAACTGTGCCACATTCTGTATGTATGTGCCTATCCAATGTCAGGAGCCTGTAATTCAGTGGTTGCTGTTTGTTGCTGTGTTACATATTCGTTTTTTCATTCCTTTGTTTGTAGATTAATTAGGCATTAAGTTTTCTGGTTTGAATTGTTTTACAATTGTCATTTCAGGGCCTTTTATATTTGACTATGCGGTATGTGCTTTGTTCATTGTTGAAGGCCGTACAGTGGCATATAGTTGTTAATTTTATATAGTATAACAGATTACTATTATCATGATAATTTGAATTTAATTACTTCTTTTTAGCTCACCTGGCCCGAAGGGCCAAGTGAGCTTTTCTCATCACTTGGCGTCCGGCGTCGTCGTTAACATTTTACATTTTGAACTTCTTCTAGAGAACCACTGAATGGAATGAAACCACACGTGGCATGAATGTTCCTTATGAGGTGCTGACCAAGTGTTGTTACTTTGCAGCCGATCCATCATCCAAGATGGCCCCTGTGGGTGACTTGGTTTAACATAGGACCCTATGGGAAATACATACAAATGTCTTCTTTTAGAGAACCACTGAATGGATTGAAACCAAACATGGCATGAATGTACCTTATGAGGTGCTGACCAAGTGTTGTTACTTTGCAGTCGATCCATCATCCAAGATGGCCGCCAGCGGGGGACTTAGTTTAACATAGGACCCTATGGGAAATACATACAAATGTCTTTTTTTAGAGAACCACTGAATGGAATGGAACCAAACATGGCATGGATGTTCCTTATGAGGTGTTGACCAAGTGTTGTTACTTTGCAGTCAATCAGTCATCCAAGATGGCCGCCAACGGGGGACTTAGTTTAACATAGGACCCTATGGGAAATACATACAAATGTCTTCTTTTAGAGAACCACTGAATGGGATGGAACCAAACTTGGCATGAATGTTCCTTATGAGGTGTTGACCAAGTGTTGTTTCTTTGCAGCCGATCCATCATCCAAGATGGCTGCTAGTGGGGGACTTAGTTTAACATAGGACCTTATGGGAAATACATACAAATGTCTTCTTTTAGAGAACCACTGAATGGAATGAAACCAAACATGGCATGAATGTTCCTTATGAGGTGCTGACCAAGTGTTGTTACTTTGCAGTCGGTCCATCATCCAAGATGGCCGCCAGGGGGGGACTTAGTTTAACATAGGACCCTATGGGAAATACATACAAATGTCTTCTTTTAGAAAACCACTGCATGGAATGGAACCAAACATGGCATGAATTTTCCTTATGAGGTGCTGACCAAGTGTTGTTACTTTGCAGCTGATCCATCATCCAAGATGGCTGCCAGCGGGGGACTCAGTTTAACATAGGACCCTATGGGAAATACATACAAATAGATATAAGAAGATGTGGTATGAGTGCCAATGAGACAACTCTCCATCCAAGTCAAAATTTATAAAAGTAAACCATTATAGGTCAAAGTACGGTCTTCAAATGTCTTCTTTTAAGAGTACCACTGAATGGAATGAAACTAAACATGGCATGAATGTTCCTTATGAGGTGCTGACCAAGTGTTGCTACTTTGTTGCCGATTTACTGTTCAAGATGGCCACCAGGATATTTTATTAAATAACTGGACCAATATTAAACCAAATTCGGCCTCAATCATTATTTGGGTATCTATTATGATTTTTATCTATTTTACATGATTTCTAAAACCAAAGTAGAGTCAGGTGAGCGACACAGGCTCTTGAGAGCCTCTAGTTTAAGGTGACCATGAAGCTAGAAATATTAAAATTAGAGGCCTGTTTCTCAACACTATATGAATATTTAAATTAAAAAGGAGGGTTATGTTTATTTCTTACAAATGTATTCTGATTCCAAATTTGATGAAGAAAAAAAATATTGTGGACAAGCAGAGAAAAAATTCTGAATCCAGAATGAGATTTCCCCACACCTATAGTGTTCAATTCAGAAAAAATAATAACAATAATTTGATTGTCATTGTCGAAAAACTAAAAAGAATGTTCATGAAAAAAATTTCTAACTCAGACAAAAAACTATATCCCTACCCCTTTTGAAGTGACATGGTTACTCCCCTAGTGTAACCAGAAAAAGTAACTGTTGTGCTTGGTGGCATTGGGCTGTTTTTAGCTCTTTGATTGGGTTGTTGTCTCTTTCACACATTCTCTGTATCATTCCCAATCTCATGACAATTTGCTTTTGTGTCACTGATATTAATGATCTGTGAAGTATGATTTCTCAAGAGGTTGTGGGTTTGATCTCATTTTGATTTTTACTGCATACTTGAAAAATTGATTTTGCAGCTTATAAATATAATCATGTCGATCAGCATTAATGATTAGGGTTCAAGACTGGACTGGTTGACATTGCGTCAACTAAACGTATGTGAATAAGGTAGGTTTAAAATTTTCAAGTTCTGATTGATAGGGGTGGACATAGCCATAGGTAAAGGAACAAAGATTCTAGGACTTACTGTCAAGCACTTCGTTGTTGGAGAGAAAAACCTGCACCATTTGTGCAATTCTATGCATTTAAACTTTTAGGTTCAGTAATATTTATATGGATAGTCGACCTTCGGAAAGAAGCAAGTGCCTGTGCTATAAACAGTTCCTTTCCAGATTATTTGTCTGCTTTTTTATTTGTTTTGTGTTTAAATTTCGTATTTCTTTTTATTTCTTTTGTTTACAAGTATTTACCTGTAGGTTTCTGACTACATTTTGTTTTAGATGGCATTTTAGTTTGGAATAATTATAGTACGACAAATTCAGTAATATTTATATGTTTCTTTGTTTATGGTCGTCTATCGTCTGCTATAAAATATTTCTCTCGACTTACCTTAAAAATAATGAAAAGATCCGAGTGGTCCCGAGAAATATGCAAACTGACTGAACGTGAAACTCCACAGCAACACTTCCGGTAATAACAATGTCGGATTCCACCATTGAAAATGATCTTGGATAATGTGAAGGTCAGGATTATACAGTGCAAACACAATAAAAGGTAGGGCAGTAGTGGATATTTGGAAAGGATTTTTCTTCCGCTAATTGAAAACATCATCTCGAGTGAACGCGGCTGATATTTAAAAATTTCGACAAAAATCACGGTGCCAATTTTACGTGACGGCGACTATAGTATTATTGTTTTTGTCCTGTTAATCTGTCCATCACAAAATTTCTTCAGTGTTACTGTAAACTTTGTCTCAGGCATGCAATACCCAAGCATTGAGTCTTGTCGTTGAACACATGTACATTGTACATATATATTTAGATAAAGGTCTAAAAGAGAGGCGAAAGATACCAGAGGGACATTCAAACTCATAAGTCGAAAATAAACTGACAACGCCATGGCTAAAAAAGAAAAAGACCAACAGACAAACAATAGTACACAAAACACAACATAGAAAACTAAAGACTGAGCAACACGAACCCCACCAAAAACTGGGGGTGATATCAGGTGCTCCGGAAGGGTAGGCAGATACTGCTCCACATCTAAGCGATTTCTTATTTCATTGGGTAAATATCCAACATTCAACCTCCAAAACTTCACTTTTCATCCTCATTTGCTTTTTCACCACTTTTACTTTCAAATCCCATTAATATAGCAGTGTATAGCTTTTATTATAATATTTTTATACAAACTCTAATTTTTGTGGCCCTATAATGGGGTTATGGTCCTGACCGTTTAGGAATTAGAGGTCACAAACCATACTTTTCTAATACTTTGTATAAATTGCTTACTTCTTGACCAGTTTCAATGGGGGTATAATTCAAAATTTTGATATTGGATTTTGGGTCCCGTTTTAAAATTGGTCCACATTGAGGTAATTCAAAGGGTCTAAAATTAAACTGTTTGGTTTAATTAAAAATGAATTATTGGGATTCTTTGATATATATGCCAAATCTAACCATGTATTTAATTTTTTTTATTTTTGGGTCCCATTTCCAAATTGGTCCCCATTACGGTCAAAAGTGTCCAAAATTAAACTTAGTTTGATTTCAACAAAAAATTATTTCTCGGGTTCTTTGATATGCTGAATCTCCTCATGTATATAGATTTTTAATTTTGGGCCAGGTTTTAAAATTGGTCTACGTTAAGGTCCAAAGAGTCAAAATTTAAACTAAGTTTGATTTCATCAAAACAATGTATTTAGATTTTGGATTTTGGGCCCCATTATCAAATTGGTCCACTTTCAGGTCCAAAGGGTCCAAAATTAAACTTTTGTGTTTGAATTTCATCAAAAATTGAATTCTAGGGGTTTTTGATATACTGAATCTTATCATGTATTTAGATTTTGGATATTGGACCATAATAGGTAAATGTCCAATTTCAAATTTTTAAGATCTTAAATAACTTATAAGACCACACTGAATTAATTTCGTTCTGTGTCAGAAACCTATGCTGTGTCAATTATTTAATCACAATCCAAATTCAGAGCTGTATCTAGCTTGAATGTTGTGTCCATACTTGCCCTAGATAAATAAAATAATTTGTTTTAAAGACACTATTCGACATCATAGTATGTTGTCAACTTTTGAAGGAATAAATTTATTTGCAAAAGTTAATTATGTTCCTTGATAACATACACATTATGTCATTGGAATACAGATAATTCTGTGTTTGTAGTGTGAAATGTTAATTAACATTTTACAAAGTCGTTTTGTAGAACAGTAATTGCTTCTCGTCAAATACCTCATCTAATAAAACCAATTGACTAAGGGAACAGTCATTATTTAACAGCTGAGGGGTTGGAGCATTTTAGGGGACATTATCAAAAATATCATACCGCTGCGGGGGGGATCAACAATTTTATTCTTTTTGGAGGAGGGGTCACACAATGAACGTTTTTATGCCTGACAAGTCTATAAATTGTTGACGATAGTGCAAATCTCTCAAAGGTAATGAAACTGATCACTATTTTCTAGTCATCTGTTTATTGTTCATAGGATTTGAAAGTTTATAATCCCTAGATTAACAACTGTATGAAACATTAAAAACTAGTTTTGACCACAGGAAACAAATAAAATTAATCATATTTAATGTTCAAATTAATTAAGGGCCCTTGATAGGCAGCATGTCATTCACATTCACAAAACAATACAACATTTTCGTATTGAAATGAAATATTGAATTTACATATGTTATAAACCTATATATATATATACATTTCTTTATCTCAATTAATCATATACATATTTTATCCAGGAAGGACCAGAACCATAAAATCAGTTATATTTGCAGTGTGTTTTTTTTAGTTGCACTTCCTAGAGTAGGATTGAAATAAAAAATAGCTAAATGCCGAGAAAATTAAAATCCACGAAACATTTATAAAACATCCAAATTTTAATATTTTTAGACATTAAAAGAATTGAGACATATGTCCTCTTTTTTTTATAATTCTTTCATTCTCAAATAATCAAATAATTCGGTGAGAACAAGTGTAGTGGATAAAATTGCATTTTTGATGTCAATGTTATACTTAATGACACTCAGAAAGATGATGATTTCATTCGAGGATTGGTGGAATTTAGCGTATGGAAATATTGATTATTTAAAACAGAGATACCTTACTTTTTCAGCTCTTTGCTCAAACAAAGTTGTAATCGATAACGAAGTTCATAATTCCGAAGCATTAAATGCATACTGTAAATCCAGAAACTATTGCGTGATTATATTGTAATTGCAATTTTTTAGAATGGACAAAAAAGCGTAATTAATTATTGCGATTTCAGAAAAAAAATCTGCATACAGATATTTGTATCACACATCAAAATGCGAGTTCTTATAATTCTGATCCTCACCCAGTCGCATTACTCGCATTAATAAAAACCTCGCAATAATTTATTAGGTATACTGCCTCACATTCTAATATCGAAGATAGCTATAATTTATTACCTCAATACGATTCACCCAACATTAGTAAGAATTTTTCCTGGACTGATGTAAATGCTGGAGTACTACATGATTTTATAAATACTTGGCCCCTGGCTGTTCCTAATTTACATCAACGACATTGAAAACTATTTAATCTGTAATGCACTATTGGTAGGTGTCTATACATTAATATTGTTGGTTAACTAACTTTAATTCGTTAGGTACAGAATTCCTTGTCTGAGCAGGGAAGAGCACACAATACCCTCCACATTTGAAAGAATTGTACGAACAGCATCATCATAAAAAGAGTGTAGAGCATTAGGAATAACTTTCACGGGTCATGGTATATGGAATTACCGCATCGAAAACAATATATTGCAGAGACATATCTCGACTTATTGCGCTTCTTTAAACTAATACCCGACAGACGATCTTTTTAAAAGATGTAATTTAGCAACGAACGCTATTATACAAAAATATTGACGTTGCTTGCAACATTAATCCGGAGTGTTTAAAATAAAATGGTAAGACCCCGTCTTATTTAAACGATATTCTTCACGATCAGTTTTGAAATATAAATCAGTATAACACTCGTCATGCTAAACATTTAGGTCAGTTCCTTGTCGAAAATCCTGTTATCTTAATAGTTTTCTACCTTTAACAGTTCGAATTGAATAACAATCTTTCGCATACAAATATCGTTGAACTGCTCCTCTCAGAGCCTTTCTAAAGCAAACCTTTTCCATTCTAAAGAGATATAAACTGTATGTGTAAAAAAGTGTTTTTGGTGAAAACAATACATTCCTTGTAATTTGAGGCGTCATTAATAGTCTATTTATCGAAAAAAAAAAAAACAAACAAACAAACAAAAAAACTGTGAATCAAATAACAAGCTAACTGAATATCACCATGACGGCTGGTAAAATAAACAATCGGAAAGGACCGATGACAATACTTACAACTATCTCGGGCAGTCGGCTTCTTATGAAACAAAGTTTTGAAAAACAATATTTACTTTAAAAATATGTAGTTTTGTGTTTTCTTTAATTATTATAAAAAAAGGCGTACGACTTAGGCAATCATCTTCCTTATTGAGAGGTGTGATTACTTGTTCGAGCTTGGTTTTACTTATGATAAGTTACTTGTTATATCAGCTCGTCGACGTTTGCATTTGTGTTTTTTTTTTTTCTCAAAAAGTATTGCATCGAGCATCACTGAAAGTCAAAATGAGCACCTGGTTTATTTAAATATGTACCGTTTGATCTTATTGATAATATGAGTTCTCTCATAGAGGATATTGGAAAATATGTATTACAGCTTTAGATAAAGGAACTAAACTGTAAATAAAAGAGTACCAATCTTAGAGTGCTCTAGGTTAACACAGTAGATTTATAAAAAAAGAAAATACATTCTTTCCGTTGTTATAATAGTGACATTTACCGTTCAAATCGATAGCAGTTTCGTTCGGCAACAAACTTCATTATACCAAACGATAAGGTTTGTCTTATAAGTCCTGACCGATGATGTAAGCTTATTGAGTAATGGAACATACATGTACCATTAGGAATTTTTGTTATCCTAAAATATCGCTTAATTTAGATTGACTTAAATCTTAAAATTATGCTAGTGATCTAATACGATATTTACGGGGTCAGTACATTCCATTTGGGATGAAAGCGAAGCTCGAACCCCATATGGAATTTAATGACCTCCATATTTATCGTATAAGGTCACAAGCACACTGCGTAACGAATTTACTTACCGAATGCCTTCACATGTGGCCTTTAGACAAGCGGCCTATCAAAGAGATCAAGTCTTCAATATAAAGAACCTACTTCCATTGAACCATACAAAAACAAATGCCAACAATTACAGCTTGTTAGATTTTATTTTGTTTTCTGCATGTATTTCAATCGTTCATCATTAATTTCTTCATCTATTGTCCGGGCGAAACGTTTCAGATTTTTCTTCAACGCCGTGTTGTTTTTATAAAGGGACGTAACACCACTACTAACCGTGTATTAAAATAAACCACGCCTACTAACCCCATATTTAATAAACACGGTATCCACGTGGTCGCTTTTAACCAATGATTTTCCTAGAAATTTAAAGGGGGTAAGATAAATGTTCTTCTTGGCCTCAATGTCAAGTTCCCTGTACAATATGAACATCACAATAGTGTTTATCTTTTGAAATTACAAATTTGACAACTTATTGACCCATTGTGGCCATCCATTGGATGAGTCAGATAATGTAACCGTTCATCTATTCCACTCCTTTATTACGTTGATTTGACAATGGACATTAAAACGGACGGGATCATGAAAGGTTTCTGAACGCCTGAACAAATTACTCGAAAACATACAAGAGTAAAGTTTTTTTTTTTTTTTTTTTTTTTTTTGTGTTTTGATTAATACTGAATTCTAGTACGAACATTCTCTATACTGACTTATTAGTTACGTTTTGATATACAAATATATACGTGGCTGTGAAAAATCATTGTTAACGATAGCCGATGTCTAACAAGTTAGAGTTAAATTGTTCAGTATTATATAAGAAGAATACGGGTTACGATTGTTGAAGTTTAATCTATTGTCATCTTCATTTTTTGGCTATTCTGTTTAGGCACATTGATAAGAAACACAGCATATGTGAAATATGAAATAAAAAAGAAAAACAAGGGTAAAGAGATAGCAGTAAAAAAATACAGGACGTATTTTATAGGACTTCCATTGACATAAATCAATACATATTGCTTTAGTCATCTGGACTAGATAATCGTTGTACAAAAAATGAAGTCGGATTTAAGACTCCAAAGATCAGATTTGATTGCACATTCAAATATCATGCTGGCTAAATTTCAGTCCTGGAAATATCATTCATGTAGCATTTGAATCCAGTTGTTTAGATGCAAAATTTACGTTCATTCGCCGCCCTTAGTTTTTAATGAGTGTTGTTGTAGAAATAACTTCAATGTACTAGTATACAGTTTATTTGAAGAAAAACAACCTGCTGCTCTAATTGATATAGAATATTGATAAAAGAGAAACCGGATATATGTCAATATAGAAATGAGTGCAGACCAACAATAACATGTAAACGGCATAAAAAGGTTAATCTGGCGTGAATTCATTTGCACTACGTGTAAACGTCACGTTTACTCTGCGTTAACCACAAAATGTTGGTCGACACAAAGTGTAAAAGCGCTATACTCATGTGAACATACGTGCTCACGTTAAAATTGTGCGTTTTCACGATTCCTGTACCAAATGTGCGTTAACGCTGTTTGCAACGGTATCCTGGATACACATATTCATCAATGAAATGACCAAAGAAGGCCATGATTCATTTTCAGGAAGACATATTGACATTTTTATTGTTGTCGACAAATGTTCAAGTAGCCGTAGACTTATATATCTCTCAGTTATAGTAAATCTATCCATCGTGAGGTCCCAAAATAACAGAATGTTTATGCATGTACATGATTTTAAAGAAATAAAAGAAATATTGCCATTTTGTTATTATTGTTGAAAAGTCTAACGTAATCGTGGACTGATATAACTCACAATTTTCATAAAACAATCAATCCTGATGTACAAAAGTACTGCATGATATTGCCGGTATTATATGATATAAAAAAAAAAAAAAACTTTTGACACTCTTGATTGATAATTGTATACTATTTTAGCGAAGATTTTTGCAATATTGTTATGAGTCACAATGACAGCTCGATTAAAATGTTTCATGAAATTAATGCCAGTGCATATAATAGAAGAATTTCAAAATTAAAGTTACACCGGGTTGCATTTATAGTTATTTAACATGAATTATTACCTGCAAACTTATAACAAATAATATTTTATCTAAAATGAAGGAGGATATTCCAGTCAAGGTGGT
>JAASAO010000827.1:0-21298 GCA_017311375.1 Mytilus coruscus | reverse complement strand
TTGGAACTTCTTAATATTGTCAGTGGTTCCACTCATTACAGGCAACATTTCCATAAAGTTTCATTTGGATTGGTCCATCAATGAAAATTTAGCTTTTGGATTTTTTACATTTTGCAGTTTCCATGGTAACGGTGGCCATTTGAAAAATTCCATAGTGTTCCTGCACAACTAGAGTTGGTGGTCCTCATTGTGGTACCCATTCATTAAATTAGGTCTACTATTCTATGAGAAAACAGGCGGACAAAAAGGTGGAATAATAATAATAATAAAGAAACAGAGGAAGTAATATGTCACCCGACATTGTCGATCGGGTGACATAATAATACGCAAAAGTCGATTGATCAAAAGCGAATTAAAGGTATTTTCTTTCATAAATTGAACGGAAAAGATATGTGGATTGATTGTTTGATGGTTTGTGATCATGATTGATCAATAAATTGATTGATTGATCGTTTGATTGATTGATTGATCGACTGATTGACAGTTTGTAAAAAGGCGAGGGGACGTTTTTTCGAATTTTACACTTGATTAATTACTTGTTTGATATCAAAACTTGATTGATTGATCTCTTATGATGATCTGATCACTTTAACCATGAATTAATTGATTGATAAATACTTTGTATAGCCTAAAATGGCACATTTTACATTGGTTTATTCATTGTCTATACGTTTTGTGCTGTTCAGTGACAAATATCTAACGCACAATTTTACACGTAGGATTGAGAAAATACTCTCCTCCTCCTTTTACATTAGAAAAATGAATGGCGATTGAGTTATTCTAACATTAGATTTGCTATTGCAAGCAATAGCGAAGGATGTCACCCTGTACTGACATTGTCACAGTAGCAGCAACTATTTTGAGTGTACCAAAGTCAAATGGCACATCTATTATACATGCTGGAATTGGCATGTCTTTGATTCCCCCTGTTTTCTCTTCCCTTAGAATAAGGTAGAATAAGTTTGAGTTCTATACATAGTTTGGGAATTTTTAGAATCTAAAATTAGACCCACGCGCGAGGAAGAACGTGGCGTCACGTGATGCGCAAGTATATTATCGTGGACTTAGCATATTTATATTCTTTTAGAGGGACCTTGGACAGACAACATGTGTATATATTGACAGAGCGGCATACTAACTGTTCATTTTTGTTCTTTAATAGCTCGCGTATCACACGATACATGTATCTTATCTTGTACAATTAAATTACACGTTCATCGATTGATTTCAGCTAATGTGTATATTTTAGCAGGTGTGTGATTCACGGATGTGTACTTTAATGCAAGTACAGAAATGTCACTAATATGTACTCTTAGTGTTTCTCTCTCTCGGTGGCGATTTTCTTCAAATAGATATAGGAAGATGTGGTATGAAAGCACGATTTTGTATAGAATAGAAGCACGTTAAATTATATATTTTTTTCTTCTAGCATATTCTAGAAGATGTTTTCATTAAGTTTGGAGCATTTTGAAATTTTTGAAACTTTTGCTGTTTCCATGGTAACGCTGACCATTCCAAAATTCCAAAGACACATGCCACATTGACTGATGGCATGTTACATATGAGTGAAGTTTCATTTGGTTTGATCTTATATTCTTTGAGAAAATGCTACTTTACTGTATTTTCCCATTGGGACAATGTTAAACTTTGGCCTGTTTCCATGGCAATGGCAGCCATTTTGGAACTTAATATTGTCAGTGGTTCCACTCATTACAGGCAACATTTCCATAAAGTTTCATTTGGATTGGTCCATCAATGAAAGATTTAGCTTTTTGGAATTTTTTTTACATTTTTGCAGTTTCCATGGTAACGGTGGCCATTTAAAAAATTCCATAGTGTTCCTGCACAACTAGAGTTGGTGGTCCTCATTGTGGTACCCATTCATTAAATTAGGTCTACTAATCTATGAGAAAACGGGCGGACAAAAAAGGTGGAATAATAATAATAATAATAATAAAGAAACAGAGGAAAAGCAATATGTCACCCGACATTGTCAATCGGGTGACATAATAACACGCAAAAGTAGATTGATCAAAAGCGAATTAAAGGTATTTTCTTTCATAAATTGAACGGAAAAGATATGTGGATTGATTGTTTGATGGTTTGTGATCATGATTGATCAATAAATTGATTGATTGATCGTTTGATTGATTGATTGATCGACTGATTGACAGTTTGTAAAAAGGCGAGGGGACGTTTTTTCGAATTTTGCACTTGATTAATTACTTGTTTGATATCAAAACTTGATTGATTGATCTCTTATGGTGATCTGATCACTTTAACCATGAATTAATTGATTGATAAATACTTTGTATAGCCTAAAATGGCACATTTTACATTGGTTTATTCATTGTCTATACGTTTTGTGCTGTTCAGTGACAAATATCTAACGCACAATTTTACACGTAGGATTGAGTAAAATACTCTCCTCCTCCTTTTACATTAGAAAAAATGAATGGCGATTGAGTTATTCTAACACTAGATTTGCTATTGCAAGCAATAGCGAAGGATGTCACCCTGTACTGGACATTGTCACAGTAGCAGCAACTATTTTGAGTGTACAAAAGTCAAATGGCACATCTATTATACATGCTGGAATTGGCATGTCTTTGATTCCCCTGTTTTTCTCTTCCTTAGAATAAGGTAGAATAAGTTTGAGTTCTATACATAGTTTGGGAATTTTTAGAATCTAAAATTAGACCCACGCGCGAGGAAGAACGTGGCGTCACGTGATGCGCAAGTATATTATCGTGGACTTAGTATATTTATATTCTTTTAGAGGGACCTTGACAGACAACATGTGTATATATTGACAGAGCGGCATACTAACTGTTCATTTTGTTCTTTAATAGCTCGCGTATCACACGATACATGTATCTTATCTTGTACAATTAAATTACACGTTCATCGATTGATTTCAGCTAATGTGTATATTTTAGCAGGTGTGTGATTCACGGATGTGTACTTTAATGCAAGTACAGAAATGTCACTAATATGTACTCTTAGTGTTTCTCTCTCTCTCGGTGGCGATTTTCTTCAAATAGATATAGGAAGATGTGGTATGAAAGCACGATTTTGTATAGAATAGAAGTTAAATTATATATTTTTCTCTTCTAGCATATTCTAGAAGATGTTTTCATTAAGTTTGAGCATTTTGAAATTTTTGAAACTTTTGCTGTTTCCATGGTAACGCTGACCATTCCTAAAATTCCAATGACACATGCCACATTGACTGATGACATGTTACATATGAGTGAAGTTTCATTTGGTTTGATCTTATATTCTTTGAGAAAATGCTACTTTACTGTATTTTCCCATTGGGACAATGTTAAACTTTTGGCCTGTTTCCATGGCAATGGCAGCCATTTTGGAACTTCTTAATATTGTCAGTGGTTCCACTCATTACAGGCAACATTTCCATAAAGTTTCATTTGGATTGGTCCATCAATGAAAGATTTAGCTTTTGGAGTTTTTTTACATTTTGCAGTTTCCATGGTAACGGTGGCCATTTGAAAATTCCATAGTGTTCCTGCACAACTAGAGTTGGTGGTCCTCATTGTGGTACCCATTCATTAAATTAGGTCTACTATTCTATGAGAAAACAGGCGGACAAAAAGGTGGAATAATAATAATAATAATAAAGAAACAGAGGAAAAGTAATATGTCACCCGACATTGTCGATCGGGTGACATAATAATACGCAAAAGTCGATTGATCAAAAGCGAATTAAAGGTATTTTCTTTCATAAATTGAACGGAAAAGATATGTGGATTGATTGTTTGATGGTTTGTGATCATGATTGATCAATAAATTGATTGATTCATCGTTTGATTGATTGATTGATCGACTGATTGACAGTTTGTAAAAGGCGAGGGACGTTTTTCGAATTTTACACTTGATTAATTACTTGTTTGATATCAAAAATTGATTGATTGATCTCTTATCATGATCTGATCACTTTAATCATGATTTAATTGATTGATAAATACTTTGTATAGCCTAAAATGGCACATTTTACATTGGTTTATTCATTGTCTATACGATTTGTGCTGTTCAGTGACAAATATCTAACGCAGAATTTTACACGTAGGATTGAGAAAAATACTCTCCTCCTTTTACATTAGAAAAAATGAATGGCGATTGAGTTATTCTAACACTAGATTTGCTATTGCAAGCAATAGCGGAGGATGTCACCCTGTACTGGACATTGTCACAGTAGCAGCAACTATTTTGAGTGTACCAAAGTCAAATGGCACATCTATTATACATGCTGGAATTGGCATGTCATTGATTCCCCCTGTTTTTCTCTTCCTTAGAATAAGGTAGAATAAGTTTGAGTTCTATACATAGTTTGGGAATTCTTTAGAATCTAAAATTAGACCCACGCGCGAGGAAGAACGTGGCGTCACGTGATGCGCAAGTATATTATCGTGGACTTAGTATATTTATATTCTTTTAGAGGGACCTTGGACAGACAACATGTGTATATATTGACAGAGCGGCATACTAACTGTTCATTTTGTTCTTTAATAGCTCGCGTATCACACGATACATGTATCTTATCTTGTACAATTAAATTACACGTTCATCGATTGATTTCAGCTAATGTGTATATTTTAGCAGGTGTGTGATTCACGGATGTGTACTTTAATGCAAGTACAGAAATGTCACTAATATGTACTCTTAGTGTTTCTCTCTCGGTGGCGATTTTCTTCAAATAGATATAGGAAGATGTGGTATGAAAGCACGATTTTGTATAGAATAGAAGCACGTTAAATTATATATTTTTTCTCTTCTAGCATATTCTAGAAGATGTTTTCATTAAGTTTGGAGCATTTTGAAATTTTTGAAACTTTTGCTGTTTCCATGGTAACGCTGACCATTCCCAAATTCCAAAGACACATGCCACATTGACTGATGGCATGTTACATATGAGTGAAGTTTCATTTGGTTTGATCTTATATTCTTTGAGAAAATGCTACTTTACTGTATTTTCCCATTGGGACAATGTTAAACTTTTGGCCTGTTTCATGGCAATGGCAGCCATTTTGGAACTTAATATTGTCAGTGGTTCCACTCATTACAGGCAACATTTCCATAAAGTTTCATTTGGATTGGTCCATCAATGAAAGATTTAGCTTTTGGAATTTTTTACATTTTGCAGTTTCCATGGTAACGGTGGCCATTTGAAAATTCCATAGTGTTCCTGCACAACTAGAGTTGGTGGTCCTCATTGTGGTACCCATTCATTAAATTAGGTCTACTAATCTATGAGAAAACGGGCGGACAAAAAAGGTGGAATAATAATAATAATAATAAAGAAACAGAGGAAAAGCAATATGTCACCCGACATTGTCGATCGGGTGACATAATAATACGCAAAAGTCGATTGATCAAAAGCGAATTAAAGGTATTTTCTTTCATAAATTGAACGGAAAAGATATGTGGATTGATTGTTTGATGGTTTGTGATCATGATTGATCAATAAATTGATTGATTCATCGTTTGATTGATTGATTGATCGACTGATTGACAGTTTGTAAAAAGGCGGGGGGACTTTTTTTCGAATTTAGCACTTGATTAATTACTTGTTTGATATCAAAACTTGATTGATTGATCTCTTATGATGATCTGATCACTTTAACCATGAATTAATTGATTGATAAATACTTTGTATAGCCTAAAATGGCACATTTTACATTGGTTTATTCATTGTCTATACGTTTTGTGCTGTTCAGTGACAAATATCTAACGCACAATTTTACACGTAGGATTGAGTAAAATACTCTCCTCCTCCTTTTACATTAGAAAAAATGAATGGCGATTGAGTTATTCTAATATTTAGATTTGCTATTGCAAGCAATAGCGAAGGATGTCACCCTGTACTGGACATTGTCACAGTAGCAGCAACTATTTTGAGTGTACCAAAGTCAAATGGTACATCTATTATACATGCTGGAATTGGCATGTCTTTGACTCCCCCTGTTTTTCTCTTCCCGTAGAATAAGGTAGAATAAGTTTGAGTTCTATACATAGTTTGGGAATTCTTTAGAATCTAAAATTAGACCCACGCGCGAGGAAGAACGTGGCGTCACGTGATGCGCAAGTATATTATCGTGGACTTAGTATATTTATATTCTTTTTAGAGGGGACCTTGGACAGACAACATGTGTATATATTGACAGAGCGGCATACTAACTGTTCATTTTTGTTCTTTAATAGCTCGCGTATCACACGATACATGTATCTTATCTTGTACAATTAAATTACACGTTCATCGATTGATTTCAGCTAATGTGTATATTTTAGCAGGTGTGTGATTCACGGATGTGTACTTTAATGCAAATACAGAAATGTCACTAATATGTACTCTCAGTGTTTCTCTCTCTCGGTGGCGATTTTCTTCAAATAGATATAGGAAGATGTGGTATGAAAGCACGATTTTGTATAGAATAGAAGCACGTTAAATTATATATTTTTTCTCTTCTAGCATATTCTAGAAGATGTTTTCATTAAGTTTGGAGCATTTTGAAATTTTTGAAACTTTGCTGTTTCCATGGTAACGCTGACCATTCCTAAAATTTGAAAGACACATGCCACATTGACTGATGGCATGTTACATATGAGTGAAGTTTCATTTGGTTTGATCTTATATTCTTTGAGAAAATGCTACTTTACTGTATTTTCCCATTGGGACAATGTTAAACTTTTGGCCTGTTTCCATGGCAATGGCAGCCATTTTGGAACTTCTTAATATTGTCAGTGGTTCCACTCATTACAGGCAACATTTCCATAAAGTTTCATTTGGATTGGTCCATCAATGAAAGATTTAGCTTTTGATATTTTTACATTTTGCAGTTTCCATGGTAACGGTGGCCATTTGAAAATTCCATAGTGTTCCTGCACAACTAGAGTTGGTGGTCCTCATTGTGGTACCCATTCATTAAATTAGGTCTACTAATCTATGAGAAAACGGGCGGACAAAAAAGGTGGAATAATAATAATAATAACTAGTAATCCTGTGTTAGGATGCTAACACAAAAGTCGCCAAAACGGACCCCAAATCATTGTTCTGCGGTATCCATGATGCAAAATAACGTGTGTGTAAAGTTTCATTAAATTTAAAGAATTTTGATTGTTTTTACATTTGAGCCATTTCCATGGTAACAGCGGCCATTTTTGAAATTCCAAATTCTAGGCAACATTTGTTTTAAGTTTCATCAATTTTGAAACATTTTGAAATGTTTGACATTTTAGCAGTTTCCATGGCAACGGCGGCCATTTTGGAAATTCCAAACTCAAAAATCAAGTCTACATAAGCTAGGCAACATTTGTTATAAGTTTCATTAAATTTGAAGCATTTTGAAGATTTTCATATTTTTGCTGTTTCCATGGTAACGGCGGCCATTTTTGAAATTCCAAAGTCAAAGTATTGCTGCAATTTGTTCTCTCCACAATTACATACCATCATATAGCATTAAATGTCTCAAGAATAAATTTAACATTGATGTTCTGGAATGTTCCATGAAAATTCACCCCCCTAAAATTATGCCAAGGAGACCCCCTACTGAAATAAAAAAAGTTCCATGTTGAAGCAGACATGTCTCTTAATATTAATAAAAGTAATCATAATTCCATCTACTCTATATACAGCAGAAAATTTAAGAAATGTAAAAAAAAAATGACCCCACCCATCTTTGAGCCCCCCGAATTGTGCCAAGTTGACACCCTGGTATCATGGACATTGGGTTCTGCAATCCCCATGATGCAGACCCATACCCAGAAAAAATATAAAGTTTCCATCCTCTACTGCTTCCAAGAAAATGGTAGGACAGTTTAAGGGTTTAGAAAAGAAGAATAAGAATAATAATAATAAGAAACGGGACAAAATAAGTCTCCAAAACTCCGTTTTGGCGACTTAATAATATAAATCAATTGCTTTTAAAAGCAATTGTAAACGGTCTTTCCCTTCTGAAACATGATTGATTGATATGTGTGTGTGTGTTTGTTTGTTTGTTTGTTTGTTTGTTTGTTTGTTTTCTTTCTTTCTTTAAAGGGTCCATATTAGTGTGTTGGTTAAGTTTCTATATTTAGTTAGTTGAAAAGTTTTTATTCTATTTCAGGTCCCGCGCGTATTTGTCTCGCGCCAGATTGTGGCGTCACGTGACGAAGCTTTATAATAGCGAAAACTTGTTATTTTTATTTCTTTTTAGGTGGAGACGTTGGACAGACAACATGTATAGCGACGGAGTACACACAATGTATTTCTTTTGTCATTGTAGGTAATTGACGTTTTGGATTTAATTGATCCTGTGTAACTTTAAAACACGTTTATCGATTATTTTCGTACAATGTACATTTTTCAGCAGCAGTTTGTAACAGAGATTTGTATTTTAATCTAGGAGCAGACATTTTATTATAGGATTTCATTGACACTTACGGACCTAGCAAGCGATGTTAACGGCATTGCAATTTCTTTTCTACGGAAATTTTGAGAGGTAGCTGCACCACGTTGTTTAATGAAGTTTTAGTACATGTATGCCCTGCTGACTGCAAATTTTGAGGTCGATTGACTTGTAGTTTCAGAGTATATCTGATAACAAGCATGTGGATTTTTTTTTCCGAAGAGATGTAAGAACAATATTAAAACCAATTGTTCAGAGAACAATTGAAGGTCTTTCCATCAGTAAGGATCTATTTTGATATGAAAATATGAAAATTAGGTTTTAAATGTCAATTCCAGCGTCAAATGACAGCTTAATGTACGCTTATTCCAAAAATATATGGTTTCTATACAAAAAAAGATAAATAAGGGAGATAATTTTTGACTTCCAGTTTAAAAAATGTCACTTCCGGTATTGTTTGATAGTTTACTTGACACTGATTCCAAAAAATATATAGTTCTATATACTTTTACATTAATTTAGTACAATAAATAGCTACTTCCAGTTGGCTTTTCAAGGTCAAATGGCTTGCAACCTAATGCAAAAAGTCCCATGGCTTTATCATGTATATATATATGAGGTAAAAGCAAAGGTCAAAATATAGAACGTCGAATCAACCTTTGACCTTGACCCCAATTTCAAGGTCATGAAACAAGGGCTTCAAATCAAAATACCCTAGGTCTCAATTATATATGATGAATGAGTTATATCACCATACGTGTAATTTTGAATATGATAGGGGAGAAAACTCCCATTAAATGTCTCCGTACCCTTTCAACTCAAATTTACGTGTTACGACGTGTTGCAATTCTGTAAAAAAATTTGTCGATATCTTATAAGACTTCTGAAAATTAGTGATAACAAGCCAAAATCAAAATTTTTAATATGACCTTGACCTTTGACCTTGACCTCATTTTTGGTGGAAGAAGACTTAAGTCTTCTGAAGGCCTATGGTGCCGACTTTAAAATCATTGAATCACCTCCGTATGCCGCATCCGTTTCTGTGTATTACAATTTCATAACAACTTCCGATTCTTGACACCGATTTTTACACATGATTAAGCATCTGAATCATTTAATTTGTAAATTAGGATTGAAAACAATCACTATCGTTAATATTTACCCTTTTATTTATGTAATTTATTAGATTTCATCTCATCTACATGAACGTTATTTGTTTACTTGTAACCGGATGTTTTAATGTAGATATTTGTAGTACCCATGCGTGAATTTGGTATCGGGACAACTCGCCCTGTTTACATGTTCGCCCTTGGTCTGTTCGTCATGAGTTCTTTCGCCCGTATAGTACGTTCACCCTGTGTTCATTCTCTTCACTCTTATCTTACACAACGTTTTATAATAAGTCCTTGCATTTATTAAAAATATTGATATTAAGGGTATCGTTAAAAAGCTCTAAAACACGATTTAGTGAAAATCATCTGTTCCTTATTTTGTTCCCAAGGTAAGACAATAGTGTTCAGCCAATCAAATTCTGTGTTTCTCATGATAAAATTAATAAGCCAATCAAAACGTTTTCTCTGAAGATTATTCTAACATGCTAGATTTTGAACTTGTGTTGTTTTCATCTAGTACTTTAAAAAAATACTTTTAAATAATACAAGTGAAAACAACTCCGTTTCTACTTGGTGTTCCTAATTGGAAGGAAATACGAAGAAGAAGAAGAAGAAGTTGTAAAATCGTGAACATGGCATGTGAATTTTCATCTGCAAGGAGGTTCTTACACAGCTTAAGGATAAAAGCATGACTGATTGACCAAATTCAATGATGCAGTACTACCATAAAGATAATAAATAGTATTTTTTTCACTAATTTATTGACATTATACTTTTTGTAACATATGTTATTTTTGTATTCAATTAAATCATTTAAAGCACAATGTACTATTCTTTTTTCACAAAGACAAACAAACAGGTTGGGACCCCCACCCCCACCCATTATGAGTGGTGTCCCTTAAATGAGGGACTGTCCCTAAAAAGGGTCATTTACTGTTGAAAAAAAAAGAAAGAAAATTTTTAAGATTTTTAACTCGAAAGTGGGAAAATTCATTATATTTAGAACAACTTTTCTAAATGAGGGTCAAATTAATAAAGAAGATATAAGTTTAGAAACATCACAAAATTCTTTTGACATGTTTTGACACTTTAATACTTGATAGATGCATAGTTCTTGGGGAAAAGTTTCATCAAATAATATGAATATAGAGGTGCTCATTTTTACAGTGGGTTGTAATGTTCTTCTAATGAGGGTGACACATCTTTGCATAATTCAAAATTGGAAATTTCAACAAGCAACTTATATTCTTACACAAGAAAATAAACCCTGGTCTGCTAGCTACATGTTCATCTTTTCTACTGATTTAAAACTTAAATCATGCAAACAGACTTAAGAAAAGGCATGTAAGCTCATCATACAAATATGACACTTTTTCAAGACAATCCAGATCGTGCAAAATACTTCGCTAAAAATTGTAACCTTTAAAATTGTTGTCGCACACTAAAACCCCCATGGGAAATTTCAAAAGTTGGCAGGTATGTAACAAGTCTTACTATTTTTATGCCCCATTTATGGGCATTATGTTTACTGGTCTGTCCGTCTGTCCTGCTTCAGGTTAAAGTTTATTGTCGTGGTAGTTTTAATGAAGTTGAAACCAATCAATTTGAAACTTAGTACACATGTGTTCCTTATGATATGATCTTTCTAATTTTACTGTCAAATTAAAGATTTTACCTAATTTTCACGGTCCACTGAACATAGAAAATGATTGTATAGATTGGAAATCCATGTACTTATGACACATTCTTGTTTGAAGAAAAAATACATCATAGCGATAATGGAACAAAGCAGGCTGGGTTAGTGGGGCTGCTTTTATGGTAATTCAAGTTACCTTTAAATTTATTCACCTTCTTCCACCTCAGAGCTATCAGCTCTTTGATCATTTTTATGGACCAAGGACCTCAAATCAAAAGACACTAGGCCTCTATCACTTATGGTTTTCCAGTTACAAATACATTTCACATTTATCAAATACAAAAGGGGAAATAACTCTCATATGGAGTCTTCGTAAAGCTTCGGTCTAAATAAAACCTAACATCCTGAGGATATAACGAGCAATTTGAAAAATAATTTTGTCGCTTTCTTTTACGGTTGCAGAGGAGATCTCATTACAAGAAAAACAGTGTTTGGGGAGATAACTCTTACAAAGAAAAGTGTTCGGTTAAACAGGGTCAGTTTCAAAAGCGTATAGACTGTATGATATCATATACCAAAAAACTAAGCAACATCTTTTGAAACAAAAATACACCGCAAGAAAAAAATTAGGCGGAAGAAAAAAAAAAAAAATAGAACGTCAAATTAAACTTTGACCTTGACCCAATTTAAAGGTCATGAAACAAGGGCCTCAAATCAAAAGACCCTATGTCTCAATTATATAAGATGAATGAGTTATATCACCATACATGTAATTTTGAATATAAAAGGGGAGAAAACTCCCATTAAATGTCTCTGTACCCTTTCAACTCAAATTTACGTGTTACGACATGTCGCAACTAACAATTCTGTAAAAAAATTTGTCGATACATGTATCTTATAAGATTTCTGAAAATTAGTGATAACAAGCCAAAATCAAAATTTTTAACATGTCCTTGACCTTTGACCTTGACCTCATTTTCATTTTTATGGACCAAGGACCTCAAATCAAAAGACCCTAGGCCTCTATCACTTATGCTTTTCCAGTTACAAATACATTTCATTTATTTCAATACAAAAGGGGAAATAACTCTCATATGGAGTCTTTGAAAAGCTTCGGTCAAAATAAAACCTAACATCCTGAGGATATAACGAGCAATTTGGAAAAATAAATTTGCCGCTTTCTTTTACAGTTGCGGAGGAGATCAGATAACAAGAAAAACAGTGTTTGGGGAGATAACTCTTACAAAGAAAAGTGTTCGGTCAAACAGGGTCAGTTTCAAAGGCGTATAGACTGTATGATATCATATACAAAAAAACTAAGCGACATCTTTTGAAACATTTTTACACCGCAAGAAAAAAATTAGGCGGAAGAAAAAAAAAATAATCAGAATAAAATCAATAGGTCTTTCCACACGGAAAGGTGGAAAGACCTAATAAGAAACGGACAAAATATAAAGTCTCCAAAACTCCGTTTTGGCGACTTAATAATAAGAAACGGACAAAAACGATAAGTCTCCAAAACTCCGTTTTGGCGACTTAATAATAGGGAAAAGAAACAGAGGAAAGCAATATGTCACCCGACATTGTCGATCTGGTGACTTAAAAAGAAAAAAAACGAAACGAATAACAGTATGTCACCCAACTCCGTTGAGGGTGCCATAATAAGAAAAAAAGAAACGTAGAATAATAATATGTCACCCCAACTCCGTTGAGGGTGCCATAATAATACGCAAAAGCGAATTAAAGGTATGTTCTTTCAGAAATTCAACGGAAAAGATATGTGTATTGATTGATTGATGGTTTGTGATCATGATTGATCAATTGATTGACCGTTTGTTTGATTGATTGATTGATCGATCGAATGATTGACAGTTTGTAAAAATGGTGAGGGGACGTTTTTTCCGATTCTGCACTTGATTAATTACTTGTTTGATATCAAAACTTGATTGATTGATCTTTTATCATGATTTGATCACTGTTATCATGATTTGATTGATTGATCAATACTTTGTATAGCCTAAAATGACACATGTTGCATGGGTTTATTCGTTGTCTATACGTTTTTGTGCTGTTCAGTGACAAATATCTAACGCACAATTTTACACGTAGGATTGAGAAAAATACTCTATTTCCTCTTCTTACATCAGAAAAAATGAATGGCAAATGAGTTATTCTAACACTAGATTTGCTATTGCAAGCAATAGCGGAGGATGGCACCCCGTACTGGACATTGTCACAGTAGCATCAACCATTTTGAGTGTACCAAAATCAAATGGCACATCTATTATACATGCAGGAATCGGCATTTCTTAAATTTCCATTTTTTTTCTTCTGTAGAATGAGTTTGAGTTCTATACATAGTTTGGGAATTCTTTAGAATCTAAAATTAGACCCACGCGCGAGGAAGAACGTGGCGTCACGTGATGCAAGTATATTATCGTGGACTTAGCATATTTATATTCTTTTAGAGGGACCTTGGACAGACAACATGTGTATATATTGACGGAGCGCCATACTAACTGTTCATTTTGTTCTTTAATAGCTCGCGTATCACACGATACTTGTATCTTATTTTGTACAATTAAATTACACGTTCATCGATTGATTTCAGCTAATGTGTATATTTTAGCAGATGTGTAATTCACGGATGTGTACTGTAATGCAAGTACAGAAATGTCACTAATATGTACTCTTAGTGTTTCTCTCTCTGTCGGTGGCGATTTTCTTCACAGCACGATTTTTGTATAGAATAGAAGCACGTCAAATTATATATTTTTTCTTCTAGCATATTCTAGAAGATGTTTTGCAGTACAGATTTGTATTTGATCGTATGCACATACTCTTGATAACGGAATTTTGCCTCAAATTTACGAGGTGTTTTATATATAAAAAGAAGATGTGGTATGATTGCCAATGAGACAACTCTCCGCAAGAGACCAAATGACACAGAAATTAACAACTATAGGTCAATGTACGGCCTTCAACAATGAGAAAAGCCCATACTGCATAGTCAGTTTATGTTTGTATTTTTGTTGTTTCCATGGCAACGGCGGCCATTTTGAAATTCAAAAGACAAATAGCAACTCTGCACATCTCAGTTGACATATCAGTGAAGTTTTATCAAGTTTGGGGCATTTTGAAATTTCTGAAATTTTGAAATTTTGGCTGGTTTCCATGGTTACAAAGACCATTCCCAAAATGTAATGACAGATGCCACATTGGTACATGGGAGGAACATACCATCAATGTTTCAATGGATTTGACCTACCATTTTAAGAGAGTAAAGGCTACTTTAAGGTTTTTGAAGCATTTTGACCTTTTTGCATTGTTTCCATGGTAACGGCAGCCATTTTGAAATTGCAAAGTCAAACTGCTGTTGCATATGGTGCTACCCATTATAATATACCATGATATAACATTTTATGTCTCTAGAATTAATGCAACACTGATGTTCTAGAATGTTCCATGAAAATTAACCCCTCAAATTATGCCAAGGAGACCCCTACTGAAATAAAAAAGTTCCATGTTGAAGCAGACATGTGTCTTTAATATTCATAAAAGTAATCATAATTCCATCTACTCTACATACAGTAGCAAATTTAAGAAATGTAAAATAAATTTGACCCCACCCATCTTTGAGCCCCCTAATTATGCCAAGATGACACCCTGGTGTCATGAACATTGGGTTCTGCAACCCCATGATGCAGACCCATACCCAGAAAAATATAAAGTTTCCATCCTCTATAGCTTCCAAGAAAATGGTAGGACAGTTTAAGGGTTTAGAAAAGAAGAATAAGAATAATAATAATAAGAAACGGGACAAAATAATAAGTCTCCAAACTCCGTTTTGGCGACTTAATAAAGAAACAGAGGAAAAGCAATATGTCACCCGACATTGTCGATCGGGTGACATAATAATACGCAAAAGTCGATTGATCAAAAGCGAATTAAAGGTATTTTCTTTCATAAATTGAACGGAAAAGATATGTGGATTGATTGTTTGATGGTTTGTGATCATGGATGATCAATAAATTGATTGATTGATCGTTTGATTGATTGATTGATCGACTGATTGACAGTTTGTAAAAAGGCGAGGGGACGTTTTTTCGAATTTTGCACTTGATTAATTACTTGTTTGATATCAAAACTTGATTGATTGATCTCTTATGATGATCTGATCACTTTAACCATGAATTAATTGATTGATAAATACTTTGTATAGCCTAAAATGGCACATTTTACATTGGTTTATTCATTGTCTATACGTTTTGTGCTGTTCAGTGACAAATATCTAACGCACAATTTTACACGTAGGATTGAGAAAAATACTCTCCTCCTCCTTTTACATTAGAAAAAATGAATGGCGATTGAGTTATTCTAACACTAGATTTGCTATTGCAAGCAATAGCGAAGGATGTCACCCTGTACTGGACATTGTCACAGTAGCAGCAACTATTTTGAGTGTACCAAAGTCAAATGGCACATCTATTATACATGCTGGAATTGGCATGTCTTTGATTCCCCTGTTTTTCTCTTCCCTTAGAATAAGGTAGAATAAGTTTGAGTTCTATACATAGTTTGGGAATTCTTTAGAATCTAAAATTAGACCCACGCGCGAGGAAGAACGTGGCGTCACGTGATGCGCAAGTATATTATCGTGGACTTAGTATATTTATATTCTTTTAGAGGGACCTTGGACAGACAACATGTGTATATATTGACAGAGCGGCATACTAACTGTTCATTTTTGTTCTTTAATAGCTCGCGTATCACACGATACATGTATCTTATCTTGTACAATTAAATTACACGTTCATCGATTGATTTCAGCTAATGTATATTTAAGCAGGTGTGTGATTCACGGATGTGTACTTTAATGCAAGTACAGAAATGTCACTAATATGTACTCTTAGTGTTTCTCTCTCTCTCGGTGGCGATTTTCTTCAAATAGATATAGGAAGATGTGGTATGAAAGCACGATTTTGTATAGAATAGAAGCACGTTAAATTATATATTTTTTTCTCTTCTAGCATATTCTAGAAGATGTTTTCATTAAGTTTGGAGCATTTTGAAATTTTTGAAACTTTTGCTGTTTCCATGGTAACGCTGACCATTCCAAAATTCCAAAGACACATGTCACATTGACTGATGGCATGTTACATATGAGTGAAGTTTCATTTGGTTTGATCTTATATTCTTTGAGAAAATGCTACTTTACTGTATTTTCCCATTGGGACAATGTTAAACTTTTGGCCTGTTTCCATGGCAATGGCAGCCATTTTGGAACTTTAATATTGTCAGTGGTTCCACTCATTACAGGCAACATTTCCATAAAGGTTCATTTGGATTGGTCCATCAATGAAAGATTTAGCTTTTGGAATTGTTTTACATTTTGCAGTTTCCATGGTAACGGTGGCCATTTGAAAATTCCATAGTGTTCCTGCACAACTAGAGTTGGTGGTCCTCATTGTGGTACCCATTCATTAAATTAGGTCTACTAATCTATGAGAAAACGGGCGGACAAAAAGGTGGAATAATAATAATAATAATAAAGAAACAGAGGAAAAGTAATATGTCACCCGACATTGTCGATCGGGTGACATAATAATACGCAAAAGTCGATTGATCAAAAGCGAATTAAAGGTATTTTCTTTCATAAATTGAACGGAAAAGATATGTGGATTGATTGTTTGATGGTTTGTGATCATGAATAATCAATAAATTGATTGATTGATCGTTTGATTGATTGATTGATCGACTGATTGACAGTTTGTAAAAGGCGAGGGACGTTTTTCGACTTTTGCACTTGATTAATTACTTGTTTGATATCAAAACTTGATTGATTGATCTCTTATGATGATCTGATCACTTTAACCATGAATTAATTGATTGATAAATACTTTGTATAGCCTAAATGGCACATTTTACATTGGTTTATTCATTGTCTATACGTTTTGTGCTGTTCAGTGACAAATATCTAACGCACAATTTTACACGTAGGATTGAGAAAATACTCTCCTCCTTTTACATTAGAAAAATGAATGGCGATTGAGTTATTCTAACATTAGATTTGCTATTGCAAGCAATAGCGAAGGATGTCACCCTGTACTGGACATTGTCACAGTAGCAGCAACTATTTTGAGTGTACCAAAGTCAAATGGCACATCTATTATACATGCTGGAATTGGCATGTCTTTGATTCCCCTGTTTTTCTCTTCCTTAGAATAAGGTAGAATAAGTTTGAGTTCTATACATAGTTTGGGAATTCTTTAGAATCTAAAATTAGACCCACGCGCGAGGAAGAACGTGGCGTCACGTGATGCGCAAGTATATTATCGTGGACTTAGTATATTTATATTCTTTTAGAGGGACCTTGGACAGACAACATGTGTATATTGACAGAGCGGCATACTAACTGTTCATTTTGTTCTTTAATAGCTCGCGTATCACACGATACATGTATCTTATCTTGTACAATTAAATTACACGTTCATCGATTGATTTCAGCTAATGTGTATATTTAAGCAGGTGTGTGATTCACGGATGTGTACTTTAATGCAAGTACAGAAATGTCACTAATATGTACCTTAGTGTTTCTCTCTCGGTGGCGATTTTCTTCAAATAGATATAGGAAGATGTGGTATGAAAGCACGATTTTGTATAGAATAGAAGCACGTTAAATTATATATTTTTTCTTCTAGCATATTCTAGAAGATGTTTTCATTAAGTTTGGAGCATTTTGAAATTTTTGAAACTTTTGCTGTTTCCATGGTAACGCTGACCATTCCTAAAATTTAAAGACACATGCCACATTGACTGATGGCATGTTACATATGAGTGAAGTTTCATTTGGTTTGATCTTATATTCTTTGAGAAAATGCTACTTTACTGTATTTTCCCATTGGGACAATGTTAAACTTTTGGCCTGTTTCCATGGCAATGGCAGCCATTTTGGAACTTCTTAATATTGTCAGTGGTTCCACTCATTACAGGCAACATTTCCATAAAGTTTCATTTGGATTGGTCCATCAATGAAAGATTTAGCTTTTTGGAATTTTTTTACATTTTTGCAGTTTCCATGGTAACGGTGGCCATTTGAAAAATTCCATAGTGTTCCTGCACAACTAGAGTTGGTGGTCCTCATTGTGGTACCCATTCATTAAATTAGGTCTACTAATCTATGAGAAAACGGGCGGACAAAAAAGGTGGAATAATAATAATAATAATAAAGAAACAGAGGAAAAGCAATATGTCACCCGACATTGTCAATCGGGTGACATAATAACACGCAAAAGTAGATTGATCAAAAGCGAATTAAAGGTATTTTCTTTCATAAATTGAACGGAAAAGATATGTGGATTGATTGTTTGATGGTTTGTGATCATGATTGATCAATAAATTGATTGATTGATCGTTTGATTGATTGATTGATCGACTGATTGACAGTTTGTAAAAAGGCGAGGGGACGTCTTTTCGAATTTTGCACTTGATTAATTACTTGTTTGATATCAAAACTTGATTGATTGATCTCTTATGGTGATCTGATCACTTTAACCATGAATTAATTGATTGATAAATACTTTGTATAGCCTAAAATGGCACATTTTACATTGGTTTATTCATTGTCTATACGTTTTGTGCTGTTCAGTGACAAATATCTAACGCACAATTTTACACGTAGGATTGAGAAAATACTCCTCCTCCTTTACATTAGAAAAATGAATGGCGATTGAGTTATTCTAATATTAGATTTGCTATTGCAAGCAATAGCGAAGGATGTCACCCTGTACTGGACATTGTCACAGTAGCAGCAGCTATTTTGAGTGTACCAAAGTCAAATGGTACATCTATTATACATGCTGGAATTGGCATGTCTTTGATTCCCCTGTTTTTCTCTTCCTTAGAATAAGGTAGAATAAGTTTGAGTTCTATACATAGTTTGGGAATTCTTTAGAATCTAAAATTAGACCCACGCGCGAGGAAGAACGTGGCGTCACGTGATGCGCAAGTATATTATCGTGGACTTAGTATATTTATATTCTTTTTAGAGGGGACCTTGGACAGACAACATGTGTATATATTGACAGAGCGGCATACTAACTGTTCATTTTTGTTCTTTAATAGCTCGCGTATCACACGATACATGTATCTTATCTTGTACAATTAAATTACACGTTCATCGATTGATTTCAGCTAATGTGTATATTTTAGCAGGTGTGTGATTCACGGATGTGTACTTTAATGCAAATACAGAAATGTCACTAATATGTACTCTTAGTGTTTCTCTCTCGGTGGCGATTTTCTCTTCAAATAGATATAGGAAGATGTGGTATGAAAGCACGATTTTTGTATAGAATAGAAGCACGTTAAATTATATATTTTTTTTCTCTTCTAGCATATTCTAGAAGATGTTTTCATTAAGTTTGGAGCATTTTGAAATTTTTTGAAACTTTTGCTGTTTCCATGGTAACGCTGACCATTCCTAAAATTTAAAGACACATGCCACATTGACTGATGGCATGTTACATATGAGTGAAGTTTCATTTGGTTTGATCTTATATTCTTTGAGAAAATGCTACTTTACTGTATTTTCCCATTGGGACAATGTTAAACTTTTGGCCTGTTTCCATGGCAATGGCAGCCATTTTGGAACTTAATATTGTCAGTGGTTCCACTCATTACAGGCAACATTTCCATAAAGGTTCATTTGGATTGGTCCATCAATGAAAGATTTAGCTTTTTGGAATTGTTTTACATTTTGCAGTTTCCATGGTAACGGTGGCCATTTGAAAATTCCATAGTGTTCCTGCACAACTAGAGTTGGTGGTCCTCATTGTGGTAACCATTCATTAAATTAGGTCTACTAATCTATGAGAAAACGGCGGACAAAAAGGTGGAATAATAATAATAATAATAAAGAAACAGAGGAAAGTAATATGTCACCCGACATTGTCGATCGGGTGACATAATAATACGCAAAAGTCGATTGATCAAAAGCGAATTAAAGGTATTTTCTTTCATAAATTGAACGGAAAAGATATGTGGATTGATTGTTTGATGGTTTGTGATCATGGATGATCAATAAATTGATTGATTGATCGTTTGATTGATTGATTGATCGACTGATTGACAGTTTGTAAAAAGGCGAGGGGACGTTTTTTCGAATTTTGCACTTGATTAATTACTTGTTTGATATCAAAACTTGATTGATTGATCTCTTATGATGATCTGATCACTTTAACCATGAATTAATTGATTGATAAATACTTTGTATAGCCTAAAATGGCACATTTTACATTGGTTTATTCATTGTCTATACGTTTTGTGCTGTTCAGTGACAAATATCTAACGCACAATTTTACACGTAGGATTGAGAAAAATACTCTCCTCCTCCTTTTACATTAGAAAAATGAATGGCGATTGAGTTATTCTAATGATTAGATTTGCTATTGCAAGCAATAGCGAAGGATGTCACCCTGTACTGGACATTGTCACAGTAGCAGCAACTATTTTGAGTGTACCAAAGTCAAATGGCACATCTATTATACATGCTGGAATTGGCATGTCTTTGATTCCCCCTGTTTTTCTCTTCCTTAGAATAAGGTAGAATAAGTTTGAGTTCTATACATAGTTTGGGAATTCTTTAGAATCTAAAATTAGACCCACGCGCGAGGAAGAACGTGGCGTCACGTGATGCGCAAGTATATTATCGTGGACTTAGTATATTTATATTCTTTTAGAGGGACCTTGGACAGACAACATGTGTATATATTGACAGAGCGGCATACTAACTGTTCATTTTGTTCTTTAATAGCTCGCGTATCACACGATACATGTATCTTATCTTGTACAATTAAATTACACGTTCATCGATTGATTTCAGCTAATGTGTATATTTTAGCAGGTGTGTGATTCACGGATGTGTACTTTAATGCAAGTACAGAAATGTCACTAATATGTACTCTTAGTGTTTCTCTCTCTCGGTGGCGATTTTCTTCAAATAGATATAGGAAGATGTGGTATGAAAGCACGATTTTGTATAGAATAGAAGCACGTTAAATTATATATTTTTTCTTCTAGCATATTCTAGAAGATGTTTTCATTAAGTTTGGAGCATTTTGAAATTTTTGAAACTTTTGCTGTTT
>JAASAO010000489.1:0-22691 GCA_017311375.1 Mytilus coruscus | reverse complement strand
GTACATTCATGGCTCTGTCGATACATGTATCTTGGCATTGCACACAGGGTCATGTTTTCCTCTGACTGTTAATGACGTCTTTACACTAAATCCGTTGGATGTTGGATGTGTACCGATTGATATTTTGGTCTTAGATCCACGAATCCACCATGTGCTTTTGTTAGATGTATTTCTGCTTTGTATCAATGTGATTAGTTAAGCCAATTTCAATTGGTTTATATATACTAGTCAACATAGAAACGATACACAAGTTTGAACTCCAATTTATCATTAAATATAACAAATAGGAAAAACTGTTAAATTTTCCAATGAAAAACATACATTTACAAAGCAAATGCATATGATTAAAAGATTAAATGAATCTGATCAAATGGGAAAGTTAGAAAATACCGAGTTATTGAACAAAGGGTCAAATTTATTTGGCGAAAAATGATGACAAAAGTCGGCATTTAATTTCGAAGATTTGAATTAAGTATTCAAACATCTGCAAATGTATTCTAAATTGTAAGTTCTAATATCGATTTTTGAACTTTTAAGTAAAAAATACGATATTTTTAATAACAAAATAAAAAAAAAAAAAATCGCGTTTTTGCCGTAAATCAATGGTTTTGATAAGAAAATAACACTGTAAAAATTAGACCAATTGGGCAATTATTTACCTTTGGTACAGTGTATCCAATTTCATTATATATGGAATATACATTGCCTTGTATCGTTTCTTTTGTTGACTAGTATAGTTTGTACTGTCCCAGGTAAGGAAAGAGGTGGAGCACCTTCCAACTGGTTTAACCCTGCCACATTCTGTATATGCCTGTCTAAAGTCAGGAGCCTATCATCCTGTGGTTGTCGTTTGTTGCTGTGTATCATATTTTTTTTTTTTTTTTCGTTCATTATTTTGTACATATATCAGGCTGTTAGTTTTCTCGTTTGAATTGTTTTACATTTGTCATTTCGGGCCTTTTATATGTACAGTGACCTTAAGTTGTTAATTTCTGTGTCATTTAGTCTCTTATGAAGAGTTGGTTTAATGTCAATCATACCACATCTTCTCATTTTATATCTACAGATTGATATAAGATGTTTCAGTTCGGTAGTCCTATGTAATTATGTTTAAATGTTTTGTTGTTACAGAAACCGAAAGACAAGCGACCAAATTCGACAAAAGGAACTACAAAAGCATATCGTCCAACAGTTTCATCAGTTAGTACCAAACATCAATCTTCTAATAAAACCCAGGTGAAAAAATGGATCTAGCATCAACCATGGTACAACCAACCAAAACCAAAGTAAAATCTCAAGGTCAAACTAAGGTGAAAACAAAAGATTTGACTTTACCCATCGACAATGGTATGTTAATTATAAAGGATTAAAGAACAGAGCCTTTCAGATCATCACCAAACCAAGGGACATCTCTTCAGGAAAAAATCAAAACAGTATCACTGTGTAACCAACACATCAACAAATGATTCCACTCCATCTCCAGTCAACGTTTCATCTCCGGTCAAAGTTTCATCACCAGATAACCCAGACTTGCCATCTGATATAGGGTTTAACATTTCAGCTTTTGAACGCTATGTTTCCAACATAGATATACAGAAAGGGATTTTACAAGAAGATACTACTAAGGAAAAACTGTATCCCTGATGCTCAAACTTCAGCTGCAAAAATGAATCCTCTAACTGAACAAATGCATCAACAATGTTCAACGCCTGAACGATTTTCAATTTTATCAGATAAAATTCAACAAGATTCTAACTCACCAAGCATAATCTCATTGCCATCATCTCCAGTCTACTTAGCTAGACCATTGCAAGACCTATGGATACTGAAAGCCACCTAGCAATTAACATGATAAAAAATTTATAGATATGTTATCCATTGTAATTATTCATTTTGAGAAAAGATGCAACCTCTACATCCTTTTTTTCAATGATGAAACAATTAACACACTTTGTTTAATCGACTTTTTTCAAAGGGCAACTCTTATGACTATGTGCATTGTTTCATGTTTATTTAATAATATTGTTTTATTTTGTTGATTAATATTATTTTAACCATCATATAAATACTCATTTTCAATGCTTTATATTATTTAATATATTCATTTAATTGAACTGTTTTGTTGTCCAAGTCTCAGGAAAATATACTAATAATGCATTCTTGCTAAATACGTCTTTTAAACATAATAATTTCACAGGAAAATATATGAATATTTGCTTTGTAAGCAATTTCAACATGAATTTTCTAAAAAATTCTATTTAACAATAGTTTACATCCATTTTCAAAATGCAAGTTGTACAATATCCAAAAAGTAATTATTAAGTAAAACCAGGGAAATACTTGTTCACCAGCATTAGCAATAGAATATATGGATATGTACATGTGAAGATTGGTTGATTGTTGGGTATTAAAAATCTAGTGACAAATATGCAAATTTAGGACGATACAGTTAACAATACATTAACAAACACTATGTATAGGCCATACATTAGGCCATCCCGCTCAACCAAACCAATGCCTCACATAAAAAATGTTTTTTTTCTATTCCCTTGTCACCCTTGGGTTGATGTATGTAAAGTGGATAGGGGATTTTAAAGTTTACAGTCAGATTTATGTGTGTAGACAAATGATTATGGGATTTGTCCTGTTAAATCCAAACATATCTTCTCTGACTGTTCATGACGTTAAAATACTAAATCCATGGGATGTGTTTTAGTTGATTTTAGTCTCTGATGCATGATTTTTTATTATTAATTGTTTTTTGGCTTTTAACTAGCTGTCAGTAACTGCGAGTACTCTCAAATCGTACTTTCTTTTTATTTCGACCTGTTGATACTATTTGTAATACTTTTTTGTTATTTTATATTAATATGGATCTTGTCTATATACCAGCTTTGATTATTTGGAATATCTACTAATTTTCACTTCTTCATACTACATTTGTATGAACATCAAGATTATTCTCCTTAAATCTGTACAGGGAAGTTTTAGCTAGCTCTAATTGTATAGTTTTATTGTTGATATTCACCCCTTATGTATCTAGTGTTAAATTAGGTATTTATATGACAGACCTTTCTTGGTATTCCTAATTATTGGAAGATTTTATATAGACAGAAGTAATACACCTAAAACGACAAAGTTATTTTTCATTTACCTGTATATATTATGAAAACCGGTTTTTTCAAAAGTGATTATTTTCTAAGGGTTAAATATTTCGCGGTGGTGTCTTGCCATGGCTTTGTTTGGACTTGTTTGTTTGCTTTTTGGCCTTGAATGTTTGTCCCTAATATTTTATTAACTATGTATTTACATTCAGGTATTACAGATCAAATTTATTCGTTCAAAGTGTGTTAATTTACGTTTTTGATTGAGTTAAGCCTTCCAATTGATATTTTATCGTGTGTTTTCTATGTTGTGATGTTATACTATTGTTTCAGAAAAAGGAGAAGGTTTGGTACCATTAAAACGTTTAATCCCGCTGCAAATGTTTGCACCTGTCCTAAGTCAGGAATCTGGTGTACAGTAGTTGTCGTTTGTTTATGTAATTTATACGTGTTTCTCGTTTCTCGTTTTTTATATAGACTAGACCGTTGGTTTTCCCGTTTGAATGGTTTTACACTAGTGATTTTGGGGCCCTTTATAGCTTGTTGTTCGGTGTGAGCCAAGGCTCCGTGTTGAAGGCCGTACATTGACCTATAATGGTTTACTTTTATAAATTGTTATTTGGGTGGAAGTTGTCTCATTGGCACTCACACCACATCTTCCTATATCTATATATACAGTCTTCAAAGTTGGTCACAGGCTCACCAGCTCAGGCTTGTACAATGACAATCAGGCCTGTAAGAATTTCTATCATCCGCCGATAAAATCTATTCAAAACTATCAAAAATGTTGCATTTGGCCTGTGGCTGAATAATTTGATCATGATCACTTCATATTGCCATAAAGTCATGATAGTCTGGTGTGCATGTGCATGGTAAAGGGACTGTGAGCATTATATTGCTTTTATTTTGTATATGTACTTGCGACATGAACTGCTGATGATTTTCCTATTATATTTTCATCTTATAATAAGAGTTGTATGAAGGGCAATATACAAAAAGAGGAATGTGCATAATGCCATTAAGGGAGGGTTTGACTGGAATTTTCAGTATAGAAAATAATGTACCAAATCATAATAATAAAGAACATGAAGAATATGCATTTATTCGAGAAATTATCGACCTTTTACATGTTTTAACAATGAGCACATTTCTTACCGTAAATTAATCTAAAAAGATCCAACATGACTATAACCTGAGATAAGTCTCGATTTTCGGCGGGGTTCTTGTTTACCAGTCCTAAATTTGTCTATGTTGTGTTTTGTTTACTGTCGTTTGTCTTGTGGTCGTTTTCTTGTTACTTTCTATGGAGTTGTCACTTTATCATTGACTTAAGAAGTTAAATATTACTTTGGTAAGTTCTTCTTATCAGTGTTTAAAATGGTGTTTTTTTCAAACTTAATTATGATGATAAATTATTGTTTGTTGATAAAGTTATTTATTTAACTCCCATGTTTGTCTTTTGTGGTTTGACTCAAACAGTTTGATGTTTTAGTGCCAGCATATAACCTATACATGCTATATATATATACATATACATCTATATAATTGTTAATTATTTGAATTCATGTTGTAGAACGGACAAAGCTTTAATCGATATATCGGTATGTTTAGCATACGGAACATCAATTAAGGCTACCATTCTATATCAATTTAACCTCTTAAAAAACGTTATCAAAAGTGTCATAAAAATAGAATGCTCAATATAATTGACATTTATTTATTATCGAAAATGTCAGTTTATAATTTGGTTTTTCTGTAACAATCGTCAATCGTACATAGTACAAGTAGTATATATTGGTAGATACAACGTAATTTGAAAATTAAAATGATAAAAACGTTCAAATAGATTTCTGTGTATTTCGATTTACTGTGTATCTGTGTTTTAGTAATATTTATTTAAGCTAATGTTTCATTGTTATTACTCAAATAGAAAATTCTCCAAAGAGACAAAAGAAATAGTCTACATGTCCAGTAGGTTAGCCAAGTTATTAAACATACTAAGTCAGATTTAGATCCTAGTTTGCTGTTGATGAGACTTATAGATTCAATGGATACTTGTTATTTAAAATTAATTCAGATTTTCATCTGGACTTGTTTGACGAAATGTGTGACAAGTACAGGTAAGATTTAGATCCTATAAACATATATTTTTTTTTTGTTTTTAAAATCTGAATTCTATTTTAAAAGCAAAATGTAATTTGAATGTTATGGGAAGTACAAAATTCATTTTATTATGTGAACTTTTAAAATTATATACACTACATTATATTTTACGTTATTGGTTTTATGGTGCAAAATATTATATAAGGCCTACAAACTTGATTTTGATAACATCCATCTGTAAGAATGGTGTCGATAGTCTTTATAGTATAGTTAAGTGTTGTGTTTTAAAGACTGTTGTTGATTTTCGAGTTCTTTCTTGTTATTGTCTTATTTTCGTCCTCTTAAATGTTATTGTACCCTAGGTATCTCCTGCCTCTTTTGTAACCAAATATGAATCCAAGGATGAATATATATCTTTAAAAAGTTAGAAGCTTTGTGACAAGAATTAAAAAGAATCGCCAACTCGTCTGAGATCAACTTCGCCTGAGAGAGTTGGCACCTTAGTTACACAACTGCAGCCGGTTGTACGAACGTTTCATTAGTCTAATGAGTCATTAAGTCTTCATTAGCCTAATGCATCATAAAGGCTTAATGAAGACTTCATGACTCATTAGGCTAATGCCACGTTCGTACAACCGGCTGCAGGGATATAAATGTACTTTAATTTCGTTATATCAGCTCTCTTGCTATCTAATTATCTGCATGTGATCGTTTATTTCCAACTACGGTTCCTTGAGTAAAATTACATAAACAATAAGCTGGCGCTTGTTAGGAATCGGAAAAAAGATATACTTTACAGTAGAAGAATACTGGCCGTAAAAGAAAGAAAACAATTCATATGACATTTTATATTGGTTTCTGAATGTTACAGTAAAGTTTGCAGATTACCAGTAGCAGTTATAAATAACGATACGTGAAATTAACTTTCAGAAACATTAAAGATCGGCATGACTAAAACACAAAGTATCGATCTAAGTGTACTTGCAGTTACTAGACGAAAGATCAAATTCTTAATAAGGTTTTATGACTTTTACATTGAGTACATTAAGTATGTTAGAGTTTCAAGGAGTCCATACATACATATATCAATTAACGTACTATCCGATGTTCATCTTTTTTTATTTATTTACGCCTAACAGATCAAACAAATCACGCTATCATTATTTTTTTTCAAGCAAACTGATTGTCTACTCGGGTTATTACACAAAATCGATTTAGCCTTATAACTGATCATAATTAAACTGCAGCAGATCTCAATAAAATAATATTTGATTTATATTAAACATTTATGAACTTAACTTTATCATCTCCTGACATCCAAACTATAAGGTTTAAACCAATATTTTCGATGAAGCGTTATTGAAACTACGTTTCCAGTTTGAGATATATATTCAGCGTTTTTTGAAATATTTTGTTTCTTATTCAGATTTGTAAATGAAAGTGGTGCATTCCTGCAATACTATGGTTATAATTCAAACCGAGCTCTGATGGCCTATTCCCATATATATATAAAGATATTAATGGCAGTTGATACAAATATGATTTAAATATAAGTTTGCAACCAAAGGTATAAAGCTAGTTCAACTTTGTATTCCTATTTATAGATATACAAAGCTGTCAATTCAAATCTTTTGAATCGCTTTGGGGATTTGAATGATGATTGATGTTCCCATATGAAGCAAGTGTGTTCTCAACAACGTTAAAGTATCTGTCTGCAAGTATATAATTTCCAAGAGGTTTGTCGCAGTACCTTGAATTGATTTTGAAAAAAAGTAAAAAGAGGCAGAAGAAACATGTACGAAAGGGATAATCAGACTTATACATATTGTAAGTCGAACTGGCAATGCCAATATATGTAGTTAAATTCAATTGATAATTGATTTCAATCAATCTTATCTTTGTTAACATTTGAATATGCTTTTATAAATTAATCTCTTGTGTTTTCATATTTTACAGATAGTACATACATCGGATGTTTTCAAGACAAATATTTCACACCCATATTAGAAGCATCCTATATAGAAGAGCCATACATGACAATTCAAAACTGCTTATCAATCTGTGAAGTGGAAGGGCATACATTTGCAGGTTTAAGGGTAAATCATCATAACTAGTGTAAATTCGGTTAATTTTTTTACATTTGTCATTTCGGGTCATTTTGTCGCTTATTTTTGCGGTATGTTGTTTTCTCATTGTTGAAGGCATTGTGTTCTGTTAAATCATATGTTAATTGGTGGAGTTTTTCTCATTGGCAATCATAATACATCATCTTATTCTCATATTTATCAAACGATATCTTCCTGAGATTAGCTTATGTTACAGCACCACTCACTAAAGAACTGCACAAATCGATTAAAAAAAAATGTGTTTACATCATCATCCTTTGGTCTTTATTGGAAGATTGTCTCATTGCCAATCATACCACATCTCTCCTTTCATATTTACTCTATAGTTTTTTCAAAGCAAAAACACCTACAAAATGATCAGTTAATAAAATATAAAACACAGCCCTATTTCAACATATAGATATATATAAATTAGGAAGGTTCTGTGAGAATTTCGATATGAAGGCTGAAAATGTTGATCACAACCGGCAAAAATACAATGAGTTTTTGGATAGAAACAGAAATTTTGCTTCGCACATGGCTTCTGATCGACCCCTCAAAAAGTTGTTGCAATGCTTCATAAAACATGCAGATATCAATGCAATTAATATTTTTAAAACATTAAGCGTACCATTTTCTCATAAATCTACCTTTAAAAAGTGTATGTATCTTCCTTCTATTTTACATACATGAAATGATTTTAGTTTTATTTTAAAATATGTTCACAGTTGAACTACTACCCAGTATTGATAATGACACGTCACAGGCGTTTTCATGGTAGTAATTTTGTGATGTTTTCACGTACATATGTATGAGGGGAAAAATAATACTTGTGAGCAAAACGCAATTAATACGGCTATACTAACATTTGTTTAAATTGATGTGAAAGTTACATATTCAATGATGTCATTTGTAGTTTGGGACAAAATGCTTCTGTGATTCCGTCATTACGAAAGATCTGACGTTACTACAGCTTCAAGCAACGGCATGCAATAAGCCTTGTGGTGGTAATGGTATACAGTTTTGTGGTGGCTGGCTAGAATTAGCTCTTTACCAGTTAGGTGGGTATAATTTCAACATACAAGCATTTGACAAACTTAGAAATGAAAAAATAGTGGTATACATAAGTAGTCTTCATTGGTTGGATAATCAGCTGTAGTGCGACCCTTGTTATGCTTCATATTTATAGAATATGATTTTATTCACAATTTGTATGTATCTATTAACATATTTCCATATATCCATTAAAGGGGTATTAGCTACGAGATAAATTAAAAAACTAAGATACGATTTTTTGTTTTGCTCAATCATTAATGAAAGTGAAATAAAGAAATAATAATTCGCTTTAAGCAGCCAGTTTTGTTCATTTCTGTCAAAATAAGGTACAAAACATCGCTGATGAATTTTTCACTTGCAAGTGAATAATTAAACCTCATTGAATCTGTATTCATGTGAACTTCAATTTAACCCCTTAGCTAGAGATGGGTTACGCATGTAATAGGCGTGTTCAGTTATTAAAAGGAAACTAATGTCAACATTTAAGGTGAAACAAGAGTAAACCATTTGATTGACTGATTCGATCCACAAAAACGCTTCTTATACAGGTAAAAACGATGATTAAATTATATTTTAACCTATTACTAGTATATGAAATCAAACACCTAGAAAAATCAAATTTCACGAGTTCGCTATCTATTTATGTCTTTAATCATGTTTATATCTGGTTATATGAACGTCGGCAGTCTTCGGAGGTCACCTCGATAGTTATATTAGATGGCGTCTAGAATAAAATACACACGAAATGTTGATGCATTTTATCAAGCTCACGCATTGTAAATTGCTTATTTTAGATATTTTATAATTTGGATATACCTTTTAGTATGTTATAGATCAAACAAGAGAATTTTAGTCAAATCGGTGAACAAACATGAATTTGGCAGAAAGTGCCCCTTTCACAAAAACAAATTCATTTGTTTAATCATCAATTCCAGATTTTTTCACTTGTTATTCCTATAATTGCTTCAATATAATCCATAAATGGACTTTAACCTGTTTAAAGGGACGCTCTGATTCATAAGTATAGCTTTGGTTTGTCATAATGGGGTAAACCAATATTCAAATTAATTTTGTTTTGTTTTTTTTTTCATAAAGATTTTTTTAGTAATAGTTCATCTACCTTATATTACTTTTGATTTATATTTTAGTATTTGTCAACAGACTATGAAATTATTTCTGTTTTTCTTATTTTTTTTTCTCCAAATTCTGAAAACATTTCAATGTTTTCCCCCTTGTTCTACTCGTTGTGTCTTAGACCTTATATACTGACTTCTAAATTTATTTTGTTTGAAATGTTTTATCAATTAGATTGTAAAAGTCCTTCAAGAATAATGTTTTTAGACTTATACCTCGAATTTTATATACACAGTCATCTCAGTACCAGAATCTATGACAAACGAGACGATTTTAATTTTGAAATTATCAATTTCCCCCACCTTAGTAGCAATATACCAACTTCACCTGCATATGGGATATACATTTCCCAACTTATTCGGTATTCAAGAGCTTGCAGCTCCTACTCAGACTTTGTAAAACGTCACCAGTGTCTGAGCAGAAAGTTGATGAACCAGGGGTATGTCAAAGAACGTCTCGTCCTTTTTCTAAAAAAGTTCATCGGAAGGTACCAAGACCTTGTTGATAAATATTCCGTATCAACTTCACAAATAATACACGATGGTCTTGAAGTATAGATTCTGCGTACTGACGTTGTTTATCATCTTAATAACGTGTTATAGCATTCTTTTATTTGTCTTTATTAATATTACTTAATTTACTGTTAAGTCTGTTTTGAGTTATCCATTTGACGTGACTCTGTACTTATGTATCCCGTCATACTTTGAACGACAAAATTATTTTATTTATTAATATTACTTTTACTGTTAAGTCTGTTTTTTTGTGATATCCATTTGACGTGACTCTATACGTATGTATCCCGTCATACTTTGAACGACAAAATTATTTTATGTCTACCTGTGCGAATTTCAAACGCGCGATTTTACGCCAGTACTTAAACCTTCCATCCTTTATGAGTGGATTTTACATAGATAAATAAAATCGTATAATAAAAAAAGCAAAATGAGGATGTTAAATTTGATGTATGCCTTTTTGTGCTTCTTCGTTACATTTGTTTGTTTTCATAGTGATTAAGATGATAACACAATTTTGACTGCTGTACCCCTATTTTTGACATTTGTACCTATTGTGTCTGTTTGTTTTGTTCACGCATCGTTGTCAATATAATGGAATTTGATGCGACTGTCATACAAGTGAGAGGTTTAGCTAGCTATAAAACAAGGTTCAATCCACCATTTTCTACATAAGAAAATGCCTGTACCAAGTCCGGAATATGACAGTTGTTATCCATTCGTTTGATGTGTTAGGGCTTTTGATTTTGCCATTTGATTAGGGACTTTTGAATTTTCCTCGGAGTTCAGTATTTTTGTGATTTTACTTTTTTCAAGTCTTAAAATTTTTCTTTGGTTATTTGATATTGATATTTTGGTAATGAAAGGTTTAGTACTAAATTACAATCTTCTGTTTGAATGTCTGTCCGACTATCAAATTCCCTAATTATTTCACCACACCTTGAAATTACATTAAGGGGTATCATTGTATATTACATATATGACAATCAAACTAGAAAATCATGGTTTACTCCAGTTGAGTGAAAACAAGACCTGTTTATGTTATTTTTTTTCATGAGATGAGTTTCACATCCTTAGCTTCGGCTACCTGAGATAGCTTCATGTATTATAGAGCGAGTTTTTACCGTAATTGTGTGTTGTCTTTTGTTTAATTTAATCAAGTTAAGGGTTTTTTAGTACTTTAAATGTACCAAACATGCTCTAGATATGTAAAGTGAAATACATTTCTTCACTCATAAAAAGAACAAACAAAAACACACATACACACACATTGTGTGCTGATTTAAACTTGTCTGGAATATGTTTGTTCCTTGTAGTTTGTCGTTTTGTGTGGTATGTATAATTGTTTAATATTTTGATAGATTTGTTATCCTTTTAATAAATTAAATGTTTTTGAAATGTAAAGAGAACGTATTTTCTTTTATCATTTGGTAAAATGATATAGGTTCCTCTTTGCTTCCGTTACACTTTATTGACTTGACAATTTGCAACCAATACAGATGCCATTTAGTAAGGCACGATAATCATGTGAGTCGTGAAGTAGTAATGTATAACTTGGAAGAAATTTGAAATCACTTTTGGTCCTTTACTTATTTCTGTAGTAGAAATGTTTTTATAACACTAAAATTTTACTGTCTTAAATATTGACAATCTTTTCATTTCTCTTTCGATTTCAGACATATTCCCAGAATCAACGACATCTATTGAACAAATCAGCTCAACGCCAACGATTCCACTACCTTCAACACTGACCATGCTGTCGACATCTGATATTACTACTCTAAAATCTACATCAACAGAATCTTCCACAGAAACGTCAGACACTACTGCATTAACAAGTATGGAAACTAGTGTCTCGATGTCCACAGAGACTAGCGCTTCAATAAGTACGGACACTACTGCTTTACTTACCACTGACTCTACTACTCATGTTCCTAAAGGGACTACAACTAATTTAATATTGGCAACCAATAGTGCGATTCCGACTGTATTTACAAATAACAATGCATGCAGTTGTCTCTGCTACAATGTAAACTCTCTCGCATTCAAGGAAAAAGTTGAAAACCTCATCAAGGAAGTTGAAATTAACAAAAAGTTTACGTCCTTATATATCAACTCAAAAATCTGTATGCACGACGAGAGAACGTCAACTAAAATGATAGGGACTGTAGGTGCTCTGTGCATGTGCGTTCCACTGGTAATGATAGTTGTTTTTGATATAAGTAATTTCTTTGGGAAAGATAGATAATACGTTTGTCCACAATATAAATGAATTCCTCAAAAAACTATTTCATCGGAACAACGAATAAAAGTTTTGTTATATTTTGTATACATATTTTTATTTTATTTAGCTTTTCTTATTACAAATACCTTGAGGTCGATGAAAATGGACAAAGTAATGTCAATATTGCCTTTATATCAAATGATTAAATGCTGATTATGTTAACTACAAGAGAAGAAAAAAATGTATTAACATTTCAACTCACTGCGAGATCATATTATAATACATATTTATATATAAAAATTACCTTTTGCTTTGAAATGTCTCATCTTAGTTCTCAGCTAAAACTTCCCTTTTTGGTTTGAAATATATCATTTAAGATTTTAACCAAAATATGCAAGACATTTTGTTAAAACGGTACATTTATATTCTATTCAAATCTCGAAGAATGTCAAAATGAAATTTAAATAAAGTAATTATTTGAAAAAGTGAACAGTTACAAGTAATGAGTTCTCGCAAGAAAACCTGTTATTGTGAGTGTGATATCAAGATGAATCCTACTGACATCAGTACATATCACCCTAATCGGATTCACCATTTGATCTCCGACCCGACTTTTCATTGCTTTTTGCTCCCAATATTATACAAATGTTTAAGTCATTGGTACTACCGAGTCTGTATTGAATTTATGAATAATTCATAATTCATAGTTCTTTTATTCTCTATAAGAAATTAAAATTTAAAAATCAATATCTCATTACTTATATTGTGTCTGGATACATAAATGCATTGAACAAACATTGGTTTTTATTTTCTGTCAGTGTGTAATGTGCTATTTTCGTTTACTTTGCACAGTGAAATTCTTTCTAAATACCATAGTGTTTATGAATAACAATCCTCTTAGATCACCGAAAAATAAAACATCTGAATCGAACATTCAGGTTTAAAACAGAAAAATATCGTAGTTGCCAAGAAATAAGCATATTGGGGTTATGAGTGACTGTTCCTATTATGATGAATATTTGTAAACAAAAAATGTGTGAAATTCGGAATTATATCAGACTGTATATTTACATTCCATTATAGTAAAACAACAGTATGTTCCTGATATCTAAATCAGAGTTCATATACGCCTGACTCATCAACTGAAATCACCCACGGTTGTTTGTGAGGTTCGTCTTGTTCAAATTTGAGTTTTCTATGTCGTGTTTTTGTATAGTGTTGTTTGTTTTTTATCTTTATTTTTTATTTTATTTTATTTTTTTTTTTTTTGCCAATGGCTTTGTCAATTGATTTTCGACTTATGAGTTTCAATGTTCCTTTTGTATAGATTGCATATCTTGAGACTTAATACAGTCGTGTCAACTAATATACGTCATATCATTAAATTGCACAAAAGGCTGCTATCTATAAATCTATTCAATACCTGTATAATTTATATTTGACATAGAGGAATAACTTTTCTAAGAGATAAAAGATGTTATAACAAACTGAATAATATCTATTTTGTTTCCATTGAAATCTTTAAAGAGGGACGAAAGATACCAGAGGGACAGTCAAACTCATAGATCAAAAACAAACTGACAACGCCATGGCCAAAAATAAAAGACAAACAGACAAATAATAGTACAGATGACACAACATAGAAAACTAAAGACTAAGCAACACGAACCCCACCAAAAACTGGGGTGATCTCAGGTGCTCCGGAAGGGTAAGCAGATCCTGCTCCACATGTGGCACCCGTCGTGTTGTTTAATTATTACAAATCCGGTAAATAGTCTAATTCGGTAAGTCACATTCGTGAAAAGGGAAGGGTATTGTAGTTACGACATAAGGAACATATCCGATATCATCTGTGAAACGGTTATTCCATAACGGTCAACCAACTCTTTAAAAGTTATTTTAATACCCAGATAAAACTGCTTAAAGGTTTTTTTCTATAAACCTTGTACAAATAAAGAGTGGCTAAGATAACAGATCATCTGCTTTTTTGTCCATGAAATTTGTTTGCCTCATTTTCTTATTTTACATGACATTTGCTTTTTTATTTGATCTTATCTTCTCTTATATTGTAATGAATCATGAATCCTGAATCAAATTTTCTACCATTCTAATTACAGTTAATATTAAAGAAACAAAGAAAAGCATGTATTTAAATTGGGATATTTGCATTGGCTGGAAAATAATTTGTATTCGTAGTTCTCATCATGTCAATCTGATAATAGCTATACATTTTTGCTAAACATATTGCCTTTTTTTTATTGATGAATTAAAATTATGCACATATTATTAGTTACATAGTGTGCTAGTGACCTAATATTATATATATGGGGTCAGTAAATTCCATATGGGGTGAAAGCGAAGCCATATGGAATTTACCGGCCCCAAATATATCGTATTAGGTCACTAGCACACTACGTAACGAATATATCTTCCCGACTATCTTAACATGTGGTATTTAGACTAGTGGCCTATAAAAGTGATCAAGTCTTCAATATCGTTAGTATTAGGAACCTACTTCCATTGGTCTATACAAAAACAAATGCCAACAATAACAACTTGTTAGCTTTAAATGTGATTTATGAATTTATTTCAATCCGTCGTTATCAATTTCATCGTCTGTTGAAACCTTTAAGATTTTTCCTTAAAACCGTGTTGTTTGTATAAAGAGACCTAACACCACTACTAACCTAATATAGACCCTACTAACCTAATATAGAATAAACACGGTCTCCACGCGGTTTCTTTTAACTAATCATATTCTTAGAAATGTATAGGAGGTAAGATAAAATATTTGTCTTGATTAACATCTGAACAAATTTGAATCAAGATAAGACTTTAGATTTAATGTTTTATTCGATAGGTGTAGGCGGATCAATTGATCGTGAATGGATATCAAATATATTCGGTTTAGCTAGCATGATATGCGTTAGCATGCATACACGTTATAAAAAAGATAATGATTGGGTATCTACATTTGTACACTACAAACCAGTAAAAGTCTGAAATGGCCTATATCTGTACATGTACTCGACTGTACTGATTTTTACTCGACCAGTCTGAATCGGTCTGAAATGTACTTGATATTACTCGACTGTAGTCTGAACAATACTGAACCATACTTAACAGTCTGAACTTGTACTCAACCTTTGCTCGTCCAGTACTTAATCATTTTATACGAGTCTAAACCGTACTCGACCTAGTCTTAACCACTCTCGACCTAGTCTGAACCATGCTCGACCTTGTCTGAACCATTCTCGACCTAGACTGAACCATACCCGACCAGCCTTAACAAACCTACACCTATTTTTTGTATCTATCTATTGCATTTCATCAATTTAGAAACTGTTATACATATATATATATATATATATATGTACAAGTCTACGGTTTACAAGTCTAAATTGAAAACAACGTTCAAACCTATGATTGCGTTGGATAAAAACCGCAATTTTTATACATGTGCATGCAAAACAAATTTCTTGATATATATATGTAGAGCCTAGGTGGTCGAGTAGTCTAGAGCGTAAGGCATAGTGTAAGGTGATCTGGTGCCACGATATCTCAAGAGCTTGAGTTCGAATGCCGGGAAGGTTGAACAAAACTTTGCTTCCGCAAATTTACGGATCTAACATTGTTGGGCTGATATTTAGACGAATTATATATATACTTGCAAGCTGCAGTATGTTGGTGAAACAGAAAGGAAATTCAACATCAGACTTAACAATCACCGGTCTTTTTATACAAAAGGAAGAAACTGTCCAATTACGAGACACCTCTTAAGAACAGGGCATACTTTTGAAAATATCACCTTTCAAATAATTGAGGTAAACCAAAATTGGGACTCTCAAAGGATAAAACAGAGAGAAAGGTTCTGGATGCATCAGCTACGTACTCTTGAACCTGATGGACTTAATGAGAGAGATGAAAAACAGTTCTACCCAAAACCGAAGGATTAAATCCTGAACTTCATTCAATTTAACTAAAACAACTTTTTGTTTTGATTTAAGAGTTGCTATGTACAATAAGCGGCAAAAATATTTTTCTAGACATTTAACATTGAGCTGCAAAAATTTCTTTACAGCCACTAACTTTTACCTTGTTGGCTGCACGCGCCTGATGAAGCTAATTTGTTTAGCAAAATATTCCGTGAATAATATAAAATATAACAACTAATTTTATAACACTCATTAGTGTGTTAAAGTTATATTCTTAGGCACTTATATAATTCAATTACATAGATTATATATAAATAGCTATATAACCTATGTCATGTTTAAAACTTTTAGAATTGTACAGGCGTCTAAACTAGGATGTTCGGTTTAACTGTTTTATTGTATAAATTTCAAGATTGTTATAGTTTAATCAAAGTAGATTGGTAGGATTCATTTAACATCATAATCATACTGATGAAGGATATCTGTTATCCGAAATATTTATAAATAATTACATTTATAGTTTCCTTTTTTTGTTATTGGTGTTGTTTTGTACACTTTTTAGGCGTTTATATAATTGATTTATTGTGTACATGTATCGTTACTTGTAACGATCCAGCGCCCTCGTGGCAAAGATCGTTGACTATTATTCAGACGTTTTATATATATATAAGAAAATGTTGTTTGTGCTGTATTTAGACCCCTCTATCAAGAAATTTGTTTTGCATGCACACGTATAAAAATTGCGGTTTTTATCCAACGCAATCATAGGTTTGAACGTTGTTTTCAATTTAGACTTGTTTATATTTTTTCGTTGGGGCTGGTATTATATTTTCCTTCGGGTTATATGATCCGTTTATCCTATTTCTAATATTTCGACTCTTCAAAATTCAAGAGTCTATCCTAAATTGAGGTAAATTATATGGCCTTCCAAATACCGTTTCGATCCCTAACATCACTGAAGAGACATTAATTGTCGAAATCCGGATATGGTGTACTAATTTTTGCACCTTTTGTTTGCGGTATACCATCTTTTCCGCAAGTTTATTGTTTTCTGTTTGGTATTAAATTAATAATTTTAAAAGATCCATTTTGTAATATCTTGTGATCCGTTTATTTGGCAATCGCCAATGGCAGTCAGCAGGGTTTAAGAACATCTGTTGTTCGACCTGTTAGTCAATTGCGTTTTGTTAAAATATACTTTTTCACTTTTATTGGTCTTTTGGAAAATGTTGCTTGTGCTGTATTTAGACCTCTCTATCAAGAAATTTGTTTTGCATGCACACGTATAAAAATTGCGGTTTTTATCCAACGCAATCATAGGTTTGAACGTTGTTTTCAATTTAGACTTGTTTATATTTTTCCGTTTGGGCTTGTATTATATTTGCCTTCGGGTTTATATGATCCGTTCATCCTATTTTGACTCCTCAAAATTCAAGAGTCTATCCTAAATTGATGTAAATTGTATGGCTTTCCAAATATCGTTTCGATTCCTAACATCACTGAAGAGACATTAATTGTCGAAATCCGGATATGGTGTACAAAAACCTTTGCACCTTTTGTTTGCGGTATACCATCTTTTCCGCAAGTTTATTGTTTTCTGTTTAGTATCCATTTATTACATCGGTGATCCGTTTATTTGGCAATCGCCAATGGCAGTCAGCAGGGTTTAAGAACATTTGTTGTTCGACCTGTTAGTCAAATGCGTTTTGTTAAAATATACTTTTTCACTTTTTTGGTCTTTTCGGAAAATGTTGTTTGTGCTGTATTTAGACCCCTTTAACAAGAAATTTGTTTCGCATGCACACGTATAAAAATTGCGCTTTTTGTCCAACGCAATCATAGGTTTGAACGTTGTTTTCAATTTAGACTTGTATATATATATATATATATATATATATATATATATATAAGTACGTCTGAGCCAGTGACAACTCTACAACAGATTTATCCATCGGATCACCAGCAGTGATGGTGATACATGGCTGTGTACATTATGTATATACAACTCGTCTAAACATCAACCCAACAATGTTAGATCTGTAAATTTGCTTTCGCAAATTTTTGTTCTTCCTCGCCGGATTCGAACCCATGCTACTGAGATATCGTGACACCGTCGCCTGCACTGTAGCCGTCCGCTAGACCACGACCACCTGGGCTTCATAAAATGAAGCTTTCGGTGGCCGGGTGTTACGTTCCGTCGGTTTAATCTAGCGTCGTACTACAGTACATGATATATAAGGCATGGAGATGTTATTTTACAGATCAGCTGTTGTAGAGTTGTCACTGGCTCAGACGTACTTATAAATATAATTATTTTCTGTGACTGTATCTTACATTAATTTGTAGGATCCTTTACTATAGATAATTTAGCTGATCTGTAAAATAACATCTCCATGCCTTATATATCATGTACTGTAGTACGACGCTAGATTAAAACTGACGTGGAAACGTAACACCCGGCCACCCAAAGCTTCATTTTTATGAAGCCCAGGTGGTCGTGTGGTCTAGCGGGACGGCTACAGTGCAGGCGATTTGGTGTCACGATATCTCAGTAGCATGGGTTCGAATCCCGGCGAGGGAAGAACAAAAAATTTGCGAAAGCAAATTTACAGATCTAACATTGTTGGGTGGATGTTTAGACGAGTTGTATATATATATATATATATATATATATATATATATGTCATTTTCAACACGTATTTTCGAAGTCAAATCACGAAAAATGTTTCACTTACGTTACTTACGTGTACATGCATCTCTAAATCTAACTTTTCCAAGCAACAATCAGTAGTTTGTATTGAAAAGAAATCATATTAATATATATAATATCATTTCTTAAACATTTGACATTGCAGACCGGGGGAAAAGGGATACCATGGTCAAAGTTTTAATCAGTAGATAAATCTGACAGAATACAGATTAATGCATTGCAAAATGTAAGTACATTACATATTATAAAAGCTTAATGTTGGACAAATATAAAAATACCGTATACAAAAATTAGAATATTGAGCAGTTTGCTGGGTTTATCAACCACTTCAATAGTTTTCAGCTGAATACAAAATGGATATTTACAGACGTATTGATAATGGAAAATATGAATACAAATTCAGTGCAAAATAGATTTTATTATAAAATAAATAAATAAATTTTATTATGTTTACATTGAAGCTCTTCACCAATGAACTTTTATTTACCATTCGTCTATGAATAACTATTCCTCGCATTAAATAAACAGTATATAACATACATCATACATGTATTAAACAGTTATGTAATACAAATGCTGTAATGAAAACAACAAAAAGTCATTAAAGACAGACTTGCAATTAAGAACGACCGACATGGCATTTGTCTAGTAGAAAAGCATAAAAACACAAAATCATACAAAAGGTTACTAAACATACCTTAGGTTACACCTATGCCTTAGAAAGAAAGGCCTGATGTTTTGAGTGAGTTTAACCTTTGAAACAGAGAGGTGAAAGATTCCAAAGGGATACTCAAACTCATAAGTCGAAAACAAACTTACAATACCATGGCAAAAATCGATAAAAAGACGAGCAACAAACACAACAGAAAACTAAATACATAACAACACGAACCACATAAAAAAAAGTGGAATGATTTCAGGTGATTCGGCACGTTAAGCAAATCCTCTCGATATCAGACTCCCGTAATGTGTTGATAGCTAGTTAAATATAGAAGTCTTAATAAATATTTCATATTATCATAGTACTATAAACGAAAAACGTAGACCAGTTAAAAAGGTTCTCTAGCAAAGCAAGTTCTCTATTGATAAGTATATTTTTTATAATTCACATTATGCACACAGGTTTTGAAGGTGTCATTATCTGAAGTTGGTATTGACAATTTGGGGAAAATATCTACCTTTGGTTACTACACCAAAAATGAAAAATTGTTAGAAGTTTTTGAAAATGAACAGCCTTTAACCTTAGCCAGATATCCAAATCAGGTATAATTTATATGGCTTTTTTAAATGTAAGAAACAATTACTTCTTTGTAATTGTTCTCAAAATATTGACTTTATGAGTTTCACTAACAAAAAAAAACAACAACAATATATACTCAATCCAACAAATTTTCAACAAGTTCAAAGTCTAGATATAAAAATAGGAAGATGTGGTATGATTGCCAATGAGACAACTCTCTACAAGAGACCAAAACGCATAGTCAGCTATAACAGACCCCGAAATGACAAATGTAAAACAATTCAAACGAGAAAACTAACGGCCTAATTTATGTACAAAATAGTGAACAAAAACAAATATGTTACACAGCAACAAACGACAACCGATGAATTACAGGCTCCTGACTTGGGACAGGCAAATACAGAATGTGGCGGGGTTAAACTAATTTGAAGGCGCCAACTCTCCCCCTAACCTGGGACAGAGGTTTAAAAGTACAACATAAGAATAAACTTTAAAAAATCAGTTGAAAAAGGCTTAACAAATCAGATAGATACAAATGGAATACATTTGTCCCAGGTTATATTTCTCTTTTTGACATTGTTTTACATATTGTATTAATATTGTGTCATAGATCAAATTTATTCGTTCAGTGTATGTTTACTTGTTTTTGTTAATATTTCTTTTTGATCGAGTTAAGCCATTTCAATTGATATTTTTTAGTAATGTTATACCACTGTTTTAGGTTAGGGTGAAGGTTGATGCCTGTTAAAACGTTTAAACCCGCTGCATTTGTTTGCACCTGTCCTAAGTCAGGAACCTGTTGTTCAGTGGTTGTCTTTTGTTGATATGTTTCATAAGTGTTTCTCGTTTCTCGATTTTTAATGTAGATTAAGATCGTTCGTTTTCCTGTTTCAATTGTTTTACGCTAGTCATGTTTGGGTCCTTTATAGCTTGCTGTTCGGTGTGAGCCAAGGCTCCGTGTTGAAGGTCGTACTTTGACCTATAATGGTTTACTTTTTTGCAAATTGTGACTTGGATGGAGAGTTGTCTCAATGGCACTCATACAACATCTTCTTATATCTATATATTAAATGAACTAATTACAAGGAGATATGTGCATGTGTTATTTGCTCACGTTGAGCACCCATTAAGTCTCCAACCTTTTATGAAAACGGAAATACCGAGATTACATACTAGTATTAGAAACAGCTACTATATTTTCTTAAAGAGGACTATATACAACTCTTGAATATTACGTAGGTCTATTACATTTGATCATCAATTTAGAGTGATATGTAAAAATAAGGGGAAAGCGAAGCAAAAAAAAGCATAAATCGAATACACCATCTCAAACAGAAAAGCGATGAAAATACAAACCAGTCATAAAAAAACTGCAGAAAACTAAAAGTATATAATATAGTTCAGTAACAAAAATTTCACCAAAAAACTATATGGTAATATTCCAGATATCTGTAAATCGATTTTTCAAGTAAAAAATGTACGTAAATTCTAGCTGTTCCTCTTCAGCACTACATTTACATTAGTGTACCTGGAACAGATGGCAAGTCGTTGAAGTATGACTCTAACAGACCAAGACTATGGCAAAATGAAAGCGAGGTATGGTGTCACGGATTCTGGTAAGTGAAACCATACCTGCTCATATTTAAATGCAGTTTTTGGATCATTTGGTGATGGTGATTGCCGATCTTTGAAAGTTGTCGGTGAATTAATACCCACCTTTTAAGCTCAACTACCCAAAGGGCCAAGTACATTGTAATTATTTTGTCATCACTTGTCGTCGTTCATCGTCGTCGTCGTTAACTTTTACAAAAAGTTAAATTTATGCTCTGAAACTACAGGGCTAAATTAAACCAAACTTGGCTACAATCATTCTTCGGGTATCTAGTTTACAAAAATGTGTCCGATGACTCCACTTGCACACCAACATGGCTAAAAATACAACATAGGGGAAAATGCAAGCTTTCTCTTTTATTTTAAAACTGCTATAAATAGAGAAAATCTGACAGGGTCAGAAATGTAAAGAATGATAAGATCTACCTATTTTCCGTTCACTTCAATTTGTCAGAATACTTCTTATATAAGTTATTGCCCTTAAATGACGAATAATACCATTCTTTTATAGGTTTGCCTATTATCTTGAAAATTATAACAGACAAAGAGAACTTTGATCAGCAAGACACTTACTTTGTTAGATGAGCATTTAAATTCAGTATTATGATATGTTTGTTATCTCCTTCTGTATTTTATTTGTTGCAAATAAAATGTATAATCAATTGTATTTTTCATACTAACAAATGCTAATTTATAAAACGCAGGTATTGGAGCTGGGCGGATAAATCTTACAAGGTCGATGTGATGGACGCGTTTCGTTTTCTGGAAAAGTACAGAATGGATTGAAAAAGGTAACAGTTTTCTGTCAAATTATTAAAGTTATTGATTTTTATAATGTTTAGATACTATTTACGGGATATAAGGAGTAGTACCGAACATCAATTATTCCTTGGAGTTTTTACACTAGTTTGTCAATACCACTGCGTGTTGAAGTGTTGCCCTGTTGGTACCACAAGC
>JAASAO010001752.1:0-22809 GCA_017311375.1 Mytilus coruscus | reverse complement strand
ACCGTTATTGTTTTCAATCCAGATACGGCCAGAATTTTTGTTTAAGGTAAAATCAGGGTCAGAATTTTTCTCTATAATATCTCAGACTGCCCCTCAAATCAAATGGTCCGTACCTTAGATTTTAAATCTATCTAGAGTTTACTGACTGGGGATTATTATTCAGCATTGTTATTAATGGGCTGGGGCGTGTGGGTTAAACATGTTTTCGTAGGTAAATAATATTGCTGTGGAACTTTATTTTCATGAGAGTGTAATAGAGTATTACTTTCTGTTTGGTGGAATTGTGAAATAGAAGTCAATACGTTCTTGCTCGATCCTTGCTCGCTTTGAAGGTGTCATGCTTGTCATCCTCTGCCTAAGCAATGTGTTACTGTAATTTGAATTTCAAAATGACTGAGTGACGTTTTTTCGACGCACTGGTCAACTCCACCGTAGCGAATCACATGACTTTGACATAATCAATAATATATTACAGTAAATACGAGAGAAAAATATCTTTATAAGTAAAGAATTGTCGCATGAAAATTAAATACACGGGAAATGGTAAAGTTCACGAAGTCTAGTCTGATTAATCATTTTACCATTTTACCAAAAAAAAAAAAAAAAAAAGTGCAAGCAAAGGGGCGCACCCTATGGTGATGCATTTCTGTGCAAAGATATGTGGCTAGCTCAGGCACAGTATTTTAGCTGCACATTATCCTAATTATCTGAACACATACTATCATTTTATGTACATACTGTGTGTTTCGTGTCAACTGCAGGTAGCATATAATTTTCTTGATTTACAATATGACAGAATGGAATGAATTACATGATACTAGAGAAAAAATATCCCCAACCATTCACACAGTGTGCACACTGCTCGGTGTTGGCATCAATTAGTTTACATTCATCGCTTTTCATTCAATGATCTGTAACATAATAACAATAATTATATTATCATGGTTTATATTATTTCAGTACTTCAACAATATTAGACTGGGTATCTTGAAATACTTCCTGCTGGACGTTTACAGGCTGTATATCAACAATAACTACTTTTGTTATTATGGTATAGTGTCTGTAATCGTTCTCATAAGAGCAGTCATCAATAGCTATCAATTATCTGCGGTCAAGGTTATTTATAATTTATTTGTATACGTCTAATCGATGGTCACGCCAGTAATTCTCTTATCAATTGGTCTAAGGTCAACGCACTGAGGTTTGATTAGTTAATTGGCTTTGGTCTGCTATGTCGGTATTTACTTTACATCATACGCTTGATGTCAATTTTATTATGTCTGAAACATGATAAATGCTAAAATTTTGAGTGAGAAAAGTATTCGATCTATAAATATCCCAAAAACCAATTGCATTTTCCCATTTCTGAATGGATTTTATTGGTTTTTTCCATCTATTGTCTCCCTTTGTCCCGATATGTTTGTGTCTGGTGTTAATGTGTGTATTTTGTGAGCAAATTTTTTTATGATCATTTGCCTTAAACTCTATCTTAATCTCATCTAAGATATGTATATGTATTAGTTTATTTAAATGCTGTTGACCTTCCTATTGACTTTAACAACATATACAAGACATAGTTTAATAATATGTATTTCTTTTTTTTTGTGAGTGTCATTAAATGCTATCAATCAAGTAATTCTTTCCCTCAGTATTGTTCTTTTGTATTTGTTTAATATGTGTAATGTTATAATCACATTTTGCCACTTGTAGGCCCTCAGGGGCGGATCCAGGATTTTGGAAAGGGGGGGGGGCGGAGTATTTAAAGTTCGCCGAGCGGACCTATTTTTGGCTAAAAAACATAAAATAAGTGTAAAATGCACTTTTTTAACGGTTCCTGACGTGGGGCATGTATATTTTATAGTTAAAGTGTAAGGGTTGGACATTTTTTATGCCGTATTCCCCCCATTAGTTGTCTATTATAAAATGATTGGATGGATCCAAAGCTATCTACTAATATATTTAATGTGGGATTTGTCAGTAAAAAATGGACATGGAAAATTCTCGTTTGTTGTAAGGTTAGTTAGCATAACTTCACAGATTTCTTATTGAAAACAAGATATACGGCCATTCAATGAAATTTACAATACGACAGACACGAACAAAGACAAACTAGCAATTTTTATCCAAATGTTTGGTTGAAATGTTTCACCCAACAAGGAAGTGAGGGGTTCCAAATCAACCAAAGGCTACGAATGAGTCTGAAATGACAACGAAGTTGTGAATGACGGTCGACAAATGGAGACATAAAGGCCACACCGAGCAGGCAGGTTGAAGTCGGGCCTTGAAAAAAGTATTCAGCATATCAGTTCGGCGAAACAGACATTCCGGTCAGATATGGGATTTACAACATGCAAACCCCCGGCCCCAAAAAAATTACGCCCGTTTTTCATTCATCATGTTTATTTAATGCTCAATAATTCTGTTGAAAATCTTTGTTTCTAATAGCAAAAAAGTGGACAAGATTACCGTTATTGTTTTCAATCCAGATACGGCCAGAATTTTTGTTTAAGGTAAAAATCAGGGTCAGAATTTTTTCTCTATAATATCTCAGACTGCCCCCTCAAATCAAATGGTCCGTACCTTAGATTTTAAATCTATCTAGAGTTTACTGACTGGGGATTATTATTCAGCATTGTTATTAATGGGCTGGGGCGTGTGGGGTTAAACATGTTTTCGTAGGTAAATAATATTGCTGTGGAACTTTATTTTCATGAGAGTGTAATAGAGTATTACTTTCTGTTTGGTGGAATTGTGAAATAGAAGTCAATACGTTCTTGCTCGATCCTTGCTCGCTTTGAAGGTGTCATGCTTGTCATCCTCTGTCTAAGCAATGTGTTACTGTAATTTGAATTTCAAAATGACTGAGTGACGTTTTTTCGACGCACTGGTCAACTCCACCGTAGCGAATCACATGACTTTGACATAATCAATAATATATTACAGTAAATACGAGAGAAAAATATCTTTATAAGTAAAGAATTGTCGCATGAAAATTAAATACACGGGAAATGGTAAAGTTCACGAAGTCTAGTCTGATTAATCATTTTACCATTTTACCAAAAAAAAAAAAAAAAAAAGTGCAAGCAAAGGGGGGGCGTACGCCCTCTACGCCCCCCTCTGGATCCGCCACTGGCCCTTTAATTTGGAATAAAGTATATTCTATTCTATTCTATTCTATATAAAAATATTGAGATGTGGTTTGATTGCCAATGAGGCAACTACCCACCACTGTCCAAATGACGTGGATGCAAGCAACTACAGTTGCGATTAGTTCTATAAAAAAAATCAGGAAAACTGTTATATAAAAGTCTGTAGAACATTTCTGTTGACACATTTAGGACAGTTTCGGACAGAAGCCACTGCGGTTCTACTCTAGAAAAATTTTGAGCAGTTCTACCTGATTCTGACAGTTATACTTTAGAAGAGATCCTGACACTTCTATCTCTAGAACAGTTCTTATACATCCTTGGCTTTCAAATATTTAGCTTTGAGCGTTCCTGGTGAAAGTAAATCCAGAAAAGCGCTTCGAATGCAAGAAATTTATAAAGTGCTGTTTTCATATTTTTTGGGACTCTTATCTATTTTATAGTTATTTATCTATCTAATTTATTTTATTAATTAATTTATTATACCCCACGGAACTTTAAGTTCCGTGGGGTATAATGTTTTGACCCGTTCGTCCGTCCGTCCGTCCGTCAGTCCGTCAGTCCTGTTTCTTGTCATCGCAACTCCTCTCAAACCACACAACAGAATTTCATGAAACCTTTTTAGATAATAAGGACATACTACGTAGATGTGCATATCGACAGGAAATTATGATTCAATTTTTTCTAGGAGTTACGCCCTTTAAACTTATTTGCTTCAATATACCTCTGCAACAGTTTGTCATCGCAACTCCTCTGAAACCACACAACAGAATTTCATGAAACTTTGTAGATAATAAGGACATACTATGTAGATGTGCATATCAACAGGAAATTATGATTCAATTTTTTTTCTTATATATTTTTTTTTTCTCACAGTTATTTTATTTCTCCAGTGACAATGTGGGGACGTGGGGTATGTGAGCGCGCTCACTAAGGTTCTTTAATTTTCACAACTTTTTTTCAAATTTCTTTAATTCATTTCATCACGTGGTACATGTAATACCATTATGACCGATCAATCTAAATAACTAAGAGTCCACCAACAGAGGTAGTAATCACATTGTGCATTTCGATACTTAATTCCAATCAATTCTACACATTGCAAATAAAATATGGTATGGGTGAATATTATACATTAATTTCAGTAGTCAAATACAGTGTCTCATAAGCAACGTTTTAAGTTCTGTTGCCTATATTGGGTGTTGAAGGTATTTAATATTTTAGGTATTAGAATAATGATTTGCGATGTGTGTATAAACAAAATATTAAGGTCATACTATTTTTAAAACTAAGACTATAAGAGCAGAACAGTTTGCTTGTGTTGATTTTTACAATGTTGAAAGGGACCCATTACTAATCGTCTGAATATTTAGTTTTTGTTTTCCGAAATACTTTTTAAAGACACTTTGATTTTCTTATAAAATATTGCCTGCCATTTATGGGAATGATGTGCTCTTGTATTGTACAACACATTTTTGTTTTCGACAGCGATTTTCATTGAACCGAAGTCAATTCGGTATTCTTCTAATCTCTCCTTATATTTGTTATTATAATTAATGTTCATTGTTTTGCTTGAAAATCTGACTAAACTAATTTTTTTATATATAAAATTATCTTACGGAACGTTTCACAGAATATTTGATGTATCAATTCCTTTAAACGAGTCCCTTTAAAGTGCATTATGATACCTTTTATGACAATAGTCATATAGTAAATTTGTTTACATGCTAGTATGGTTAAAATGTATTAACTGGTCATGTAAGTGTCAATAGAAGTGTGCTCATGATTAATCAATTGTCTCATGCTTAACGTGTCCAGTGACACATATTTCATGCATATTAAAGACGATAACAGGTTAACAATCAAAACAATTGGTAGGTTTTGCATGGTTTGGATTTTGATGAAGGGTGGGAAATTTGGGTTTATTGGATAGAATCGACATTTTACCTTGCAACAGACTAGCCACAGTTCTCAAAGAGGCGTCCCCACTGATTGAACGTGGCTGCGTATTTATACATTCCAAACAGCAAAACGGACTTTACTGCCGGACGGCAGATATCCTGGAATTACCATATTTTTTAAAACATCAGTAATTAATTTTATCTAAATCTTCCACTACTTTATCATATATAAAATATTTCCCGATTTTTTACATTTTATACTTTGTAATGTACAAAAACGCAGAAGTTTATTATTTTTGTAAGTATGAATTGAATTTTTAATAGCATATTCACTTGAAGAAAAGTGATATTCACTGCGTGCTTTTACATGTATAATTATGGTAACATGTTTGATGATTAAATACATTGTTTTATCTCGGAAATTTGGAATTATACAATAACTGTCTTTTTTTCTGTTAATATGTGGTTTAATTAGCATTTGATAAACCGATTTTTTCATAAGTCAATAAGACCACATATTTACCTCATCAAAAGACAGTGATTGTATAGTATCATTTGATTCTCTAGATCGTCACCAAAATTGTCAGCTTTATTATATTAAGTCATACATGAATATCTTAAAATAATTGTTTATTTAACTTTTCAATAAGTTGATAAAAGGCATCATAGCGGTAATCTTATTTATTCAACCTGACTTTTAAATGTTTGGGTTCGAGCGTTTCTGATGAAGACTTATCAAGAAAAGCGCTTCAGACGCATGAACATTACAGAGTGTTATTTTTATTTATATGTAGAGTTTAATATATAATATGTTAAGGTGTCATTGTTTGGAATAGATTGATTTATTTTATTACATTCTTACTTCTTGCTATGCGTTATAATATAGACGAAAAGTTTTAAATTTCGTTTGCTAAAACCCGAAAAGAAAGGCAATGAAATCATGTTATATTAACCAATTTCAGCATAATCAAATTAAGTATATCCAAATCGGTCCCGATTTAAACACGGTTCATTTGAAAGATTAGACAATCAAAAATCCTTTGAGCTTTTGTTTAATAAGATTGTTTCTTTTATTCTCTAGTACTCGTCTATAGATCTTAAATTTCATTTGTATAGGATTCACCACTAGAAAGTGTCTTATTCATAAGATAAGTAGTTCTAACTGGTTTAACCATTTTTATAAATGTATATTGGTTAACATGAGCACAAGTAGATTATTGTCTTAGTAAATGTCGCATGACAGGAGCAAACAGATTATATTGTATCTTAAATGAGGTAAGTAATCTTTGTTTTAATCTTAAGTGTTCTAATTATTTGAATTCAAAAGATTTTGGATTGTCGTTCGTGTATCAAAGAATTTGCTTTCGGTTTTCAATAATAGAAAAAAATAGCAAACAAACACATTGTGTGGCACAGTTGACCTTAGATGAATTTGGCTATTCTTTTCATGTCCATTTGGGCATATACAGCTCCTATCATTTCTACTTATTTGTACATCCATGGCTTTCAAGTGTTATTTTATGATCGTTCCTGATGAAGATAAATCCAGAAAAGCACTTCAAACGCATGAAATTTTTAATGTGTTATTTGTTTTTAATTTGTCCCAATCCATTAATATGCTATGTTAAAGATTGTATTCATTAACCAATTTGCCCAAATAATACACAAAAGATATCTGTCATATTCTGGCTTCAGATATTTTTCATATTCCATCATGATTAAATAAAATCCCCACATGATACCAGTGTTCGATGGCAACGTACGTTTTTTCTCGATTAATCTTCATCCAGTTCGGTCGAGACCGTAGTGTTTGACAAAATGACTTGATAAGGGAGGAAATAGTATACTTAAAAAAAACCGAACATTGATTGAACAATCTACTCAAAAGCACAAACAATAAGTGCATATGCATTACTTATAATGTTACACGCTGTGAATAATAAGGAGCTACCATTTGATTTTTATGGGCGGGGGTTCAACTTACTCAATTTATTCAGTTTGCGAGTTAATCGGTCCAGTTAACACATCAATAAACTCTAGAAAAATTTGTTTAATGTAAATATATTTTATTAAAAAATTCGTTATGTATAGCCACAAGAGTAAATAAATACGAAATACATGAATACATGTAATTCAACAATTGGAATTAGGAAACAAGAGCGGTGCTCTTATATAAATCCGTCTCCCTAAATTAAAAAATAAAATTACGAATCTAATATGTTTACATGGCTGAATAGCAAACGAATATGTATGTAACAAAATACAGTTAAATATTTAATACAATATAAAGAAAGTTCCTTATTAGTTGTAACAGCAAAGGGAAGGAGGTAAAGGTGTTTAGAAAAATGAGTGTTATTACAGAAAGGGACAATATTTCTTTATAAGGGGGGAGTGAATAAATAGAATTATTAGATTGTGGATGTAAACCGATTGCTACTCATAATAAAGTTTTGCACAGCAATATAAATTTATTTTGATCCACTGTTAGTCTATCGGAGCCAAAAAGTAAAACATTAGTGGAAATTCTGATAGGAATTTCCAGGTTATGTATGTATCCTTGACGAGGTACATTGAATCTTTTGCATTTTAATAAATAGTGTTCCGTTGTTTCTGTTTCTCCACAAACACACTTTGGGGATTGTATCAAGTTTCTGTCATAGAGGTGTTTGTTGAGTCTGCTACAGTTCATTCTTATTCTTGCATGATATATTTGACCAGACCGGGAACCACAATATTCTATTATGACGTCTTTATTTCGCTTTGTAAACAAAGTCGTGTTCTAATTAGCACAAAATATATTTGACACATGCGCACAAACTTACTGTTTACATTCCTGTTATTTTTATTTGTATCCTACTAAAATATATACATTTTAGCTGCTTACATAAAATTTATTATATATTGTTATTCAAACAACATATATTTACCCTGCAATTAGTTTTTAAACTTATTAAATATGAAAATGTAATGTACATACTTCATGGGGAGGAAACGGGATCAGCCAAACATTTGTAAGGTATTTTTGTACGCTTCGACCTATGAAAATACCGTTTTTGTCTTATTAGAATCGAAATAATTCCTTCATGTCATACTCTATGCTCATTTTAACATGGGTAGGCATTATATTTGACCATATTTTACACCTCGCTAACGCTCAATATAAAATATCGACAAATATGCCTACCCATGTTAAAATGAGCTTAGAGCATGACACGAAGGAATTATTTCTTAAATAAAATACAGGCTTAATTTCACGTTTTCTTTTGAACTAATTTTTGAAGGCTAGAAGAGACGGACTATTTTGTAGTTCAATTCTAGTAGTCTGTGAGTTCCAGGATTTCACTGTTGAGTAAAGGAAATAGCTAGAGTATAATTGTTGAATAGCATTAGCAATACGCGTATTATATTCATGTGTATTACGGAACCGTTCAGCTAAAATATTATTAAGATAAGTTGGAGTAAAATTGTAAGTCATTTTGTACAAATATGTAAGTCTGTGGGCCTCTCGTCTATGTCTATCCTTTAATAGAAAAACAAAGGATATAGGGTATCCATCCATGACACAAAATCAGTAAATGCACAACAAAAAAACATACAAAAAGCAAAGGAACAGTTTTTCCAATCCCGTGTCCTTATATTGTAAATTAATTGATGTTAATCGTGTTCCTCCAGTCACAATCCTTGCTGCCTCTATTTGGACGCTTTTTATTCTATGAATTTAAATTAATGTAGATGTATCCCACAATATTAGATACATCGGCATATTCAAGAATTGGCCTAATATAAGAAAAAATAGAGTTGTTCTAAGGTTATTCGGTTTGAAAAGAATTTAAATTTTCTAAGAATATTTAAACAGGAATAAGTTTTCTTTACTATAATATCGATATGCTTGTGCCAATTACCGTCGTTTGTCAGTATCAAGATGTTTGTGTTCATTTACAGAGTTAAAATGGAAATTATTCATGAAAAGCTGTGGATGAATTAGTTTTTTAAGTTTCCGGGATATGGTCATGCTCTCACTTTTATTAGCATTAAAATTAACCAACCACTTCTCAGACCAATAGTGAATTTTCTTTAAATCGTCATTAAGCTTTAATACTTCATTTACAGGATTGTCCATTATAAGATACAGACTTGTGTTATCTGCAAAAAGTTTTATTTCTGACTGAATTTCAGTAACACTATCATTTAAAAATATTAAAAAGAAAAGAGGACCAAAGGATTTATCCTTGATGAACACCGGCATTAATGTCTCGCCAATCTGACGATTTTTTGTTAATAACCACTCGTTGCTTCCTGCCATTTAAATAGTCTTTGACCCAACGAAGCAACTGACCTGTTATACCAATTGCTTCTAATTTACGAATTTATCCTTTATATCAAACTCTATCAAAAGCTTTACTAATATCACAAAATATAACCCGAATTTCCTTACCCTCGTCTAAAGACCTCCCAAATTCGTTTGACATATATAATACCGGTAATTAGTTGATAGCCGAGTAACCAGGTGTAAATCCTGACTGGTTGTCTGTCAAGATCTTATTTTCAAGTAAGTAGTTGTAAATATGCTTATATACACATCTTTCCATAACTTTACCGAAAACACTTATCAAGGAAATCGGTCTATAATTTGATACGTCAATAGGAGAATTTTTTTTGAAAACAGGAATAACATGAACAAGTTTCCGGTCACTTGGAAACCTGACATCAGAAAGAGACATGTTAAATAAATTACAAAAAGGACGTTTAACAATATTACTCGCTTCTTTCAATAATCGATGACTTACACAATCGGGCCCAATAGCTTTCAACGTTACTAAATTTAACAATATGTCCTCAACATCTGTAAATTCTATTATGGGTAACGCAACGATAAATCATTATTGCTTCTTACAAGAAAGAAGTATATACCAGGGAACAATCGAAAAGCATCAGTAGAAGAAATGATACTGAACACTCTAAATTAGACTTCATTATGACAATAACATCAAACAAAATTGTGCACACATTTGAAATATTCATTTATTTGTATCAACAAAATTAGAATATTCATACTGTTTAAACAAAGACTATGAGAGGAGAAAAAAAAAGGTTTCACGATTATGCTTGTGTTGATATTTTGAATGAAGAAAGGGCTCTAACATTATTTGTATAATCTTTAAGTTTATTTCGAAAGAATGTTGAACTTTATATTTTTGCCTTTTGGGGACTACGATTTTCATTGAACCGATGTCAATTCGGTATTCTTCTATTATCTCTCCTTATATTTGTTATAGTAATTTTCATTATCTTGCTTTTAAATCAGACCTAACTAATTTATCTTTTCAGAAAATTATCTTACGGAACGTTTCACAGAATATTTGAGACAAAAACAATAACAAAAAAATGCATTAAAAGTTATTTCTAAACAACAATCGTGCATTGCAAAGAAAGTATTTGTTTAACTATGTTATAAGAAATATACATACGAATACAAGATATTTTATTTTCATTATTTATCGAAATAATTGCATTAAAAGCTCGTGAAACTGAATTTAAAAAAGGTTAATATTTGCTGCATAGTGATAAAAAATGGGAAAAAATCATGTTCATACAAAATCTAAAGCTCTTTCAAGTCGCCAATTTTCGGAATGTTCAACATAGTCCTCTGCATGTTGCAATTCCCCAAATATGCTTTTTTCCAGTACGCCGGTCTGCTCTTGTCACGTGAACTTCCAATATAGAAATATTGTCTTTTCGTGAATATAACGATTCAAAAGTCGTTTCTGTGCAGGTTATACATTTAAAGATCAATAGTTTTACAAAGTATGTTATCCGTTAAACATTTTTTACTAATTATTTTATACTTTTAAGAATAGGTCATTTCGACTTTTGTACATGTATTTGCTGTCTTCTCGATGTAATTGCATTCAATGTGATCCGTTTAAATTGCTAAGTTACTTAATTTCAAAATAGATTCTTTTGGTATATTCTTCCTGAACTTCTCGTGTATAGCTGCATACATATACGGATAATTGGCATGTTTCAGAGCGGTATATAGCCAGTAGAAAATACATTGAAGTTGGTACTCCAAATTATTTATTCAAATAACAACATTTTAAACCAATTTTACATAAAGCTCCTATCGCCTGCTATCTCGTCGCTTGCTATTTCAGGAGGAAAATGATGACTTTATTTTATAAAAACTATTTACCAGAACGTTTACTTGTGTATTTATAATTCATAGCGTCCTTGCTAAAACGGGATAAACATTGAAAAGATCAAGTTTTCAGTGTTTGCAGGGGAGGTAATATTTGACACTAGATTTCCCACTGAAAAAAAACCAATTGTTATACAGTAAATTTGATGTATTATTTGTTACATGTTATTTAAAAATATGAAGATGTGGTATGATTGCCAATGAGACATGTCTCCACCAGAGACCAAATGACGGAGTATAATTAAAATGTGTTAACTGTTCATGCAAGTTTCAATAGGAAGAGTGCTCATGATTGATTAATTGGTTCATGCTTCACGTCCAGTGACAAAATTTCATGCATATTAAAGACCAGGACAAATTAACAATCAATACAAAGAATATTTTGCCTTGCAACAAACCAGCCGCAGATCTCTAAGAGGCATTCCAATTGATTGAACGTGGCTGCGTATTTATACATCTCGCACAGTAAAATGGACGCCTTACTTTTGCACAGATTTTACTGCTGGACGGGGTAAATCCAGGGATGAACACATTTTTGAACCCCAGTCATTCCTTTTTATTTTATTGTCTTCCACTACTTTATTATATATAAGATAATTCCCGTTTTCTTTTCTGTATAGGGTTAAAAAAAAAACTACTGTAGAACTGCAGGTGACAACATGGTGTCGTAAACATGTCTTGTTGAAAATTGAAATGGGGCTTACTTTGAATAAATTTTAACCCTGTGAAAAAAATTCAGGATTCCCCATAACTTTCGAATGATAAAATTGGAAATTGTTAAAATCGAAATAGAGCTTTCTTCCGTCTATCCAAATTTGGTAAAATTTCATGAGAATTGCATAAAGCAAATTTGAATTATCACACGAAGTGTTTACAAACGGACGGATGGACGGAGGTATTCCTTAATACGTGCCGTCTAAGGCCGGCATATCATCTTAATCTCCACCTTGTTATTTACTGTAAGTGTTATTCTCCTGTATGTCAATTTAAAAACGTAATTGGACCGATGATTGCTTGCAAATGAATTTTGTGAAATGCGTCGTTCTATTTTGAAGAAGTTATAAAAATATTTTTAAAAGCATCATACCAGTATGATACCACATCTTCTTATTTCTAAACTGAAATTTTCCTTCAAATGCTATATAAATATTTTAATTCATTTACCATGAAAATATTTCTGTTCCTGCATTAACTCCAGAAGGAGCGAGACCGGGTGCGTCTATTTCAGTCGTTCTTCCCCTTAACTCTGTAAGAGTAGTTTTTGTATCAGGAGCATTAATCTGCCAATGCCAAAATAAAATAGTTTAGTTTGAAATTACACGTCTTTAGTGTAGTTTGAACTAGCAACAATTTTAAAGTGGATGCAAATTCTCAGATAGTTTTTTTTTCTCTCAAAATTGTCCACAGACAAATTGATCTTTTAAACCCCCAGTTCCAGATTTGCTATGAATTTCACAAAAAAATACTAGTCGATAAATTTGTCAAATATGTTGTCAAAGACGCATGCATGGAGATCCAGCGTATAAATCAGTCTAGTTCAAATGGGTGCAAAAATATGAAACAAAATTTGTTAAGATTCAAACTTTATTATACATAAAAGTCAATTTACGAACTAGTAAACGATATCGATCAGTAGAAATATGTCGTTTGTTGTTAATGAATTTTCAGGGAAATGAAATCATTTACTGTAGCATGCTTATTAACGTTTTTTTTTTCTTGAGAACGGTTGACAATAGAAGTTTTAAGGACACCCTAATAGTAATTATTACTGTTAACAAAATGTTAGTTTATCTTTTCTATAAAAAATAAATAATGAATGAGGTATTTCTTTATTCTGTAGTTATATCTATCATGGCGTCATCAACGTCTGTCTTCAAGATCACACAACCATCCATAACTCAGCCATTTCCAAGGGATATTATTCAAATCAGTCAAAACTGTTCCAAACATTACGAGAAGTACACAATTTACTGCAAAAAACATGAATGTCCCTGCTGCAGTAGTTGTATTGTAGAAAATCATAACGAATGTCGAGACTTAGCTAAGCTTGCTGATTTCATTAAAAAGAATAAACCATCGAATGCCTTTTGCGAGATGGAACATTCATTAGAAGAACTTGTTGACAATTTCAAAGCAATTCGACATGACCAACAAAACAACCTGCAGAAGTTAGCTAAGATGAAGAGTCAGATTAACAGAGAAATTAAAGAAACCCGGATCACAATCAACAATCATTTAGATGAAATACAAAATGACATAATGGAAAAGTTAAATGCTGTTGAAAGAGAAGAAAACACGAAACTTGTTACATTGCTGATCTTATTGAAGGAAAAGGAAGATGAGATAACCGAATGCCAGAGAAGTATGGGGAAAATCAAGAAAAATGCCAAAGATCTTAAGAGTTTTCTCCTCATGAAATATTTGGAAAATGAAGTATCAAGCAAAGGTGAATTCCTCCAATCAATGATCGACACAGAACATTTTCAAGAACGCAATTTGTCATATAAAGCGCATGCCGCCATTCAAAAAATCGTTATCGATATCAACAATTTCGGGGCTATTACGGTTGAGACAAAACCAAGTAATGTAGTCATAAAATGAAGAAACGACAAAGAAGAGCAACTATTGGTACCACCCTTCTCGACATGGTCGGTGCACAATATCGACCTAAAGCTGACAAAAACTATAGATTCTACGGGAAATAATACATGGGGATGTTCCATGTTACCAGATGGTAGGTTTGCGTTTCCAGATTACTATAGTCAAACTATCAGAGTATTCAACACCGACGGAACATTTTCTTTTGATGTGAAAACAGCAACATGTGTTTGTGACATAGCATACATTAGTGAAGACAACACACTGGCTGTATCATCAGGAGGCTCAGGTACGCAATCCATTTCCCTAATTGACATACAAAACAAACAAATCAAGAAAACAATACCAGTTGATTCTTATTATTATGGCATAGCAGTGAAAGATAACGAGCTCATTTGTTCTGCGGCTGATGAGGGAATACAAGTCATTAACATGTTCAACAACTCCACGAGTGATATAGTCTCAGAAGAAATACCTTCTGGTGGTTACGTTGCAACATTTGGTGACAAAGTTTTCCATACAAATAACGAAACAGACTGCGTGAAATGTTTAGATCTACAAGGTATAGAGCAATGGACATTTCAGAATGAGAGTATTCTAAAGGAGCCACGTGGTATTTCTGTAGACAACGATGGCAATGTGTACGTAGTAGGGGTAGAGTCTTTTAATGTCGTAGTTATATCTGCTGATGGAAAACAACATAAGGAACTATTTATAGTCAGTGATGATCTTTGTGACCCGTATACTCTTGATTATAATAAAAGTACTAATCAGTTATTAGTTGCCGATACAAGTAACAAAGCAATGCTTTTTGATGTTGTCCATTGATAACGTATTTCAAAGAACAAAGAGTGTACAGTTGAGTATACCTAATTATCCAATGATATGAAGTAAACCTTTCAAAAGCGATACATTACCTAGAAAATATGACAAATTAGAATATATCTTTCACCTCTGTGTGTGTGTGTGTGTGTGTGTGTGTGTGTGTGTGTGTGTGTGTGTGTGTGTTTAACAATGTCACTTTTATGATTTTATTGAAAACTAATAATATAAGCATTGTAATTAGATGGTATAAATAAATTTAGTCTGGTTTATGTTTTATGTTATGATAGTTAAAATTATATAAAAACTGGAATTGACGATTTGACTGTTCCTGTTGCCTGTTATATCAATCATATGGCAATTATTTAAGTGTTTCAGTTTTGAATTACCAGTATTTAACTCATATTAACCTTCAAATTAAAAAAAAAGTTTGATATTTATATACTTGAATGGCTAAATTTTACTATAAAACAAGTGTACGTAGACTTTCTTGTACCAGACAATCCTTTATCTTATCAAAGTCTTCAGAAATGTGCTGCTGTTGAATTATTGAACTTTAATTCGCCGACCTTAACTACGAGACCTCTCGTTAGAACTTCGGCCACCGCACAGTGCAAGTGCGAATGCAAACCGTGATAAAAGAATGTAAACAAACGTGCACTTGAAGGTAAATAGTAATAATTGATTATTAAAGAACAAGTTAGATACACCAAATAATTTGACAACTGCTATGGAAAAGTTAAATTAATAAATGGGAACGCATGGAAAATAAAAAAAAACATTGCTCTATCAATTCACTTATTTTTCACGTGCTCAACGATTCTGTGTTGATTTCTTATTAATGCGATCAACAATCACTGAATGAAAAACATTTTGTCGCCAATACGTGATAGATTCGTAATAAATACAAAAAACGTGAATACAGGACTTAGTTCAGTGTATGCGTGCATTGGTTCAATAATTTTGTTGTTTATCATCTTAATAACGTGTTATAGTATTCTTTTATTTGTCTTTATTAATATTACTTTTACTGTTAAGTCTATTTTTTGTGATATCCATTTGACGTGACTCTGTACTTATGTATCCAGTCATACTTTGAACGACAAAATTATTTTATTTTATTAATATTACTTTTACTGTTAAGTCTGTTTTTTGTGATATCCATTTGACGTGGCTCTGAACTTATGTATCCCGTCATACTTTGAACGACAACATTATTTTATATCTACCTGTATGACGTCAAACGCGCGATTCTACGCCAGTACTTAAAACCTTCCATCCTTTATGGGTGGATTTTACATAGATGAATAAAATCGTATAATAAAAAAGCAAAATAAGGATGTTAAATTTGATGTATGCCTTTTTGTGCTTCTTTGTTTTATTTGTTTGTTTTTATAGTGATTAAGATGATAACACAATGTTGACTGCTGTACCCCTGTTTTTGACATTTCTACCTATTGTGTCTATTTGTTTTGTTCACGCATCGTTGTCAATATAATGGAATTTGATGCGACTGTCATACAAGTGAGAGGTTTAGCTAGCTATAAAACCAGGTTCAATCCACCATTTTCTACATAAGAAAATGCCTGTACCAAGTCAGGAATATGACAGTTGTTATCCATTCGTTTGATGTGTTTGAGCTTTTGATTTTGCCATTTGATTATGGACTTTCCTTTTTGAATTTTCCTCGGAGTTCAGTATTTTTGTGATTTTACTTTTTCCTTAACATTAGAATTACAAGAAACTCGTTTCTTATGACCTTAAGCCAAGGTGGAAATTATTCATTTTGTCGAAAAGTTTTTGACGTTGTGAGTTAGATAGTAAATGTTGGCTTTTGTTATAACTGGCGAAGAGTCAACCATGACAACTATGCTCTTTTGTCTGAATGTTCCAGAGAAGGAAGAATAATCGGCATATTAGATTTTGAATAAAAGAGGCGAACGATATCAAAGGGACATTATAAGTTATAAACCTTTGCACCAAATGGGATCAATGGAAAGAGATAGTTCAAATCGTGCAGTGTATAATACAGAGGCGGGATGTGTTGTTAAATTTGGGATGTTTTAGTACGCATTCCCGCCTATTATTATTAAGCTTGTATAAACTTCAAGATTTATATAAATTATCTATTCTATTTGTATCATTTTCAAGATAAATAAAGAAATGAATAGATTAATACGCAATTTGTCAGAAGGCTTATCAATCTGATGATTTTACTTTAGTGTTGTATTCTTTTCAGACGTATGTATATATATACAATACAATACAATACATTTTTTAACCTTCCTTACAACCTTTATGATGCACTTAAAGATATTTCCTTTCCTATAGATGATTTCCCTTTCCTGTCCTATGGATGATTTCTCTTTCCTTTCCGATGGATAATTTTTTGTCTTTCCTACATGTTGATGTTATGTTGGTTGTGTCTTATTATTATAGCTTTCTTACAATTTGACGAAATGTACGTAACTACGCTAGACGAATTATACGTAAGACCCGTTTAAGGGATCCTTTATTTTGGATTATTCTTAAAATTTGACATATTTATATAATCTTAATCAAGGCTGTCATGGGACTAAGATGGCGTTTCGCTTTAATGTTTGTCCATCAAGGACCAAAACACTGCATGCAACGACATATGTCAAACTTGATATTCATGCAACATAAGAATTTCGTGACGTACAATGTGAAAAAAAGCATGCTTGAACAATTCCCGCGCAAATGAGTGTAGTCGTGGTTAACATAAGCAACATATAGGACGTAGGTGTATTTTACACTATTTTTCTTTATTTTCAGATATTAAATGCGTATTTTATATGATATATGCTTAAACTTTTAAAAAATCGTAAAAATGTAAGAAAGCTGTATTAGATATTTTAATATCTGAAAATAAAGAAAAATAGAGCTTTCTTACATTTTGACGAAAGGTACGAACGAACGTAAAGGGAGCATGTGTTACAGACATTACATTCCCACGATAACACTGCAAGTCTATTTTTAGCCGGTAAAACCACATTCTCTTCCGAATCAAAGGTAACTTTTAAAATTTAAGCAAATCGCAAATAAAAAGCGCATTTAATACCTGATTAGCTGCGAAAACGTAGCTCTATTGTCCTTGAATTTTTTTTGCCATGGTCCGCAAATATCAAAATCATCAAAGGACCTTAAGAGCTACGTTTTCGCAGCTAATATCTGATATATAAAGAAAATTAGTTTAAAATACACTCACGTTCAATACGTTGCTTATGTTAAACACAATCGCGCGGGAAGTGTTCATGCATGCTTTTTAAATGTTGAAAGCATGAACATTTTAATGAACTTCTTGAAGTATGATACTCTAAATTTCAGGGGCGGATACAGGCGGGGGCGTGGCGGGCGTGCACCCTCCCTAAAATTTGCAAAGCATGGGTTGTCCTCAGCTTAATAAATAATATTTCGATAATTTAACCTCAAAAATTTAAGTTTGCTTGCGCCCCCCCCCCTTCCCAACCTAAAATCCTGGATCCGCCCCTGAATTTAATCTCATCATCAAATTGTCAACATGGATCATCAAGATTTGCCAGACAATGTTGCAACAATGTATTGAAAAGGTGGGAGACAGACAAAAACAAATTTTGTGTTTTTTTCCATTATTTTAAAGGTCAAATGTGCACAAAAACGAGCGAACACGCGAAACCCCGTGTTAATTCCAGGGGTACAATTTACACACATACACCCCCACAAACAGTTCTGATTTAGATACTAGTACATTTGTGAAGTTAGATAAAAATAAATGTCAACGAAGCAACAGCCAACCAACAAATAGATGAAAATGACCATCAATTTAAATAGAGTTCAATATGAACGTTAGGGGACGACCATTTGATTTTCGGGGGGAGAGGATGATTTTGAAAATTATCAGCTTGGCCTGGTAAGAACTGAAAATAAAGGATCTTGCACAAGACAGAATTAAAATGAATATTCTGCAACATAAAATGCAGGATAGCTTAGGATACAAATGTGTTCAAAAGTGAAAAAATCCTCAAAAATGCATATTATTAATATGGATCTTGTCTGTATACCAGCTTTGATTATTTGGAATATCTACTAATTTTCACTTCTTCGTACTACATTTGTATTAACATCAAGATTATTCTCCTTTAATCTGTACAGGAAGTTTTATTGTTGATATTTACCCTTATGTATCTAGTGTTAAATTAGGTATTTATATGACAGACCTTTCTTGGTATTCCTAATTATTGGAAGATTTTATATAGACAGAAAAGTATACCTAAAACGACAAAGTTATTTTTCATTTACCTGTATATATTATGAAAACCGGTTTTTTCAAAAGTGATTATATTCTAAGGGTTTAATATTTCGCGGTAGTGTTTTGCCATGGCTTTATTTGGACTCGTTTGTTTGCTTTTTGGCCCTAATATTTTATTAACTATGTATTTACTTTCAGGTATCACAGATCGAATTTATTCGTTCATAGTGTGTTAATTTACGTTTTTGATTGAGTTAAGCCTTCCAATTGATGTTTTATCGTGTGTTTTTCTATGTTGTGATGTTATACTATTGTTTCAGAAAAAGGGAGAAGGTTTGGTACCATTAAAACGTTTAATCCCGCTGCAAATGTTTGCACCTGTCCTAAGTCAGGAATCTGATGTACAGTAGTTGTCGTTTGTTTATGTAATTTATACGTGTTTCTCGTTTCTCGTTTTTTATATATACTAGACCGTTGGTTTTACCGTTTGAATGGTTTTACACTAGTACTTTTGGGGCCCTTTATAGCTTGTTGTTCGGTGTGAGCCAAGGCTCCGTGTTGAAGGCCGTACATTGACCTATAATGGTTTACTTTTATAAATTGTTATTTGGATGGAGAGTTGTCTCATTGGCACTCACACCACATCTTCCTATATCTATGAACAATCTTGCACTACATATACTCTGAATTTCAATACGGATGATTTGACAGTAAACATGCTTGGAAGAAAACGCAATTACACGTTGAAAGAACGATGCCAAAGGTAAGCTTAAAGACTCCGGTGTATGTACTCAATACAAGGCGACATGAGGCGTTATTACACAGGGGGAAGCGGGGAATCTCTTTAATAGTTATCAAACGAGACCCATACCATTTTTGGGGTAATTTTTTCCTATTTTTTTTAGGGGGGATGCAGTATTTAGCTTGGTATTTTCTTAATTTAAATAAGGCAAAGATGTATTTTTTTCATTAATATATAAATTTTAAATTTTTTTTTGAAAGGGGGGAGGGGGAGGGGGTTCTTCTTGAAGCCTTTGTTTAGCAAATTTTGTTGAGTTATCTCCTTCAGATCCCCTGTTGGTTATATTTCTGCCTCGTATGTCCCAAAATTCCTATGTCCTTGTAAGACAAACATTTAGGCTAAACACCATCTAAGTCCCTTGACAGCCCTGATTATGATTACATAGATGTTTCATATTTGAAAGAGTCAAAATAGAGGATCCCTCAACCGCGTCTTGCGTATGATTCGTCAACCGTACTTTCGTCAAATTGTAAGAAAGCTCTATTGCATTGGAGTAGCTTACGTTGAGGTAAAATATTTTTTTCCGCTTTATAATCTTTGAACGATATCCACCTAATGCAGCAGACTCGCTACTAAAACGCTAATATACCGACTTGTATCGTCTTGTTGCCGCTATTGATTCATACCTTCTGCGAATTCAAGACTTAAGGTTTAATGGTTTACATTTATAAATTTTGGCTTGGATGGAGAGTTGTCTCATTGGCACTCATACCACATCTTCTTATATCTATTAACTTAACGGAAACAGTTGGAAATCCCCTTTGCGGTAGTTTTCTGTAATCTAAATATGTCGGAGTAAAAAAAAGATCGACACAATTGAAGCCGACAGATTTATTAATCCTACCCCATTGCAAGCAAAATCAGTAGAATAGATGATGATCTAACTCACGAGTCTTCCATGATCGAATTACTTGACCATTGAATCAGGTAAATTATTTAATTTTGTGTGAGAATAATTTCTAGTATATGAGGGTCTGCACTGAAATTGATTTTAAAAAATAGAGATTTAAAATGGTGCTAAAATATAAAAGAAAGGAAAATCAAAATGAAATTATGGGCGAAAAGAATTAAAAATAAATATTTGAAGACCCTCCGCCCCCCATTCAAACCCTCATATATAACCGGTAACGTCTAAAATTGAAACATCGTTGTGTGTTGACATTTTCCCCGACGTTTAGTACTTCAAATACACAGATTTTCATTGACTTTGGTATCAATCAAAATAAAATATACATTAATCAACATGCACAAAAAAATAATTTAGGCATTTGAGCTGGCTTTCAGTTACATTGTACTGCTAGCAAGTCAGGAAACTTGTCAGTTTGTCTTATGTGATATCTTCACGCGTTTTGTTATTTGTATAACTTTTAGTTGACCGTAGATTAAATAGTATCGGTTTAAATCATACACAATTTAATACTTTATATAGACTCAGTCAGGACAATTTCTAACTTGACATATCCATCTCCTTTATTCGTAAAGAATTTTAAATCTGGGAAGTTCACTGAAAGGATTCGATTTGAAAAAGTGGTAAACAGCTATTATTTTTGCTAGATTCTTCTTGTTCAAATTGTAAACAGCTCGTTAGCTTCTTGTGAGCTGCGCCTGCCTCGGTAATAATAGAAGGCAAACTACGCCACTGTATTGAGTAATTAAAATTCAGTACAAATCAGAATTTCAATATCTACTGGTAGAAATTGGGATATCCAGATTTGTACTACTAGGAGGATTCTGTATTGTTCTAAATTTATAGTAAGATCTAGGATATTACTAAAAATAACAGTTATTAAAAAATAAGATGTGGTAGGATTGCCAATGAGACAACTCTCCACAAGAGATCAAATGACATAGAAGTTAACAACTACAAATTAATAGGTCACCGTACGGCCTTCAACAATGATCAAAACCCATACCTCATAGTCCGCTATAAAAGGCCCGAAATGAAAAATTTAAAACGATTCAAACGAGAAAACTAACGGCCTGATTTATGAACAAAATACAAATATGATATACAGCAACAAACAACAACCACTGATTTACAGGCTCCTGACTTGGGACAGGCACATACAGAATGTGGCGGGGTTAAACTAGTTTGAACTAGTTTGAAGTTAGTATGATTCTGGTTTCTACTGGAATTTTAAAACAAATTATTATTTTCACTGATGCACTTGTAAAAACAAAATAAATGAAAACATACTGTAATCTTAATTCTTTATTACAAACAAAAAATGGAAAATAAATTGACTTTCGTGAAATTGTTTTATTTATAATAAATAACATTTGCTAATATTTTGTTTACGGCATTTTGATAAGCATCAAATTTTGACTTTACAACATGAACAGAGTTCAGAATAACAGATTTTGCGTCAATTAACAAGATTGTCTTCAGAATATTAATTTTAAGACATTATTGAAATTTTTACATGTTTTTGTTAAATTTTGTACCATTACATGTAACATAAATGAGAAATGATTACCTTATAGACGATATTGAAAATACTTCCATTAAAATTTTGATTTTGGTTAAGAATGTCCTTATGATTACTTAAAATTTTCAAATTTAAGTGTTTTACCATATTTAGGAATCTAAAATTTGATCAAATGTTCAGAAACACATGTACACTTAAGTGTTGTAAAGACCTTAAATATCTCATTCGAACTTATGATACTATGAATTTAGTAAACTAAGATTGAAGACCATGTAGAAAAAGGCTCTGTTATGAAATAAATTCAACATGAAATTGGTCCTACTCCTTTTTTATTCAGTTCATTCATAAAATCGAAATTGGAATCTTGTGTATCCAGGGTCTGTTTGTCGAAGGTGTCTTAGGAAATCTTAAGACATGATTTAGGATGGACTTAGGACTGTCCCAGGACATGTCTTAACATTCTCATCGGAGCTCTCCTAGGATTATCTTACCTAGGATGTTATAACTGCTATCCTAAGTAAATAGGGGGAAAAATGAAAACTATGTTTTAAGATAAAAATACATAACAATTAATCAGTGAATATAATAATAATATTTAAATAGAGATATAACAACAGAAAAATATTAACAATATTATTATGACTATAAAAAACTTAGTCATGT
>JAASAO010001508.1:0-20873 GCA_017311375.1 Mytilus coruscus | reverse complement strand
TGAAATCAATAAAACATGTATATTATGACTTGTTTATGGTAAAAAATAGCTATTGGTCAAATAATCCTATGATTTTTCAAGTTTTATTGGTTTTCTTATGGTAGCCTTTTAAAATCTAGGCAATTGGTATATACTCATATAAAATTCCAAAATCTCACTGTAACTGCAATTTTCAACCAGTTTAGCAAGTTATCCAGCTGAGGGATATATAAATTGCTCTTAATAATCTATGTTGTACCACAGAAGTATGGTTTATACCAAAAATGTCCCTTTTCCAATTTGAAGAAAAAAGGGGGGACAATATTCTCAATTATGTCTTAGGTCTGGTCTAATATATTTTTTATTAAATGAACAAACTCTAGTAAAATATGACTATTGGTACGCACATTGTTTTCCTATTAGAAATTATTAAATATAACAATGATATTGAGAATAAAAAAAGTATATTGGCCATTAGTAATATCCATATGCAGTTTTCTTTGAATAACCCATATGTTACTACCAGTCCAATTTGAGCTTAACATTAGTAAAATAGTATTTAGACTAAAGCTTTACATGTTTTTTATTGCTTGAAATAGATCATAGAATGAAATGAAGTAATGCTGAAGTCAATATAGCAAGTTTGGTTCTGTTATAGGTGTAACACCACTAATTCGGCCCGGCCAGAAAGCACATACCAGAAAGTAGTACATATTTAACACAAAATAGTTCCTACGCATGAGTGTAACTTTCAAAAAATGTAGAATACTTAGGTATTGTTGGTATCAAATGAAAGCTGGATGACTGGTGATCATTGTAGAACATTTTTTGACTTATAATTTTGAATATTAAAAAACTGCACCAAATTTTATAAAGAGGGTACATTTTGCCTGTTTGTCAGATCTGAAGTACCTGTTTTGGTACATCCGAAGTTCCGGGAACCAGTTCTTTCTTATATGCCATTAAAGGTATGTTGATTTTTTCAGTACAAGACACCATAAAGTGTTGCTTTGACATGCAATGATTGTCACTTTATTTGAACTTAAAACAAAAGAGCCGTGTCTGCTTGAAATTGAGGAATTTAACATAGAAAGCAATGGGGCCATGAATTAGTGGTGTACTTCCTGATTATCTGGGAATATTACCAAATGTATGCTAATGTTTTCTTCATTCACTTAGTGTCAAACATTAGTGTATGATACCATTGGCACATTCATATTTTATAAACTGATGAACCAAAAACACGTTTTTTTGTAAATGTAATTTGATGTATTAACTATTTGAACAATTCTTTGATTCAGAATCTAATGTATCCTGGGTAATTGTTTCAGATCGTACACCAAAACCTTGTGATTGGTTTAAAACGTTGTAAACAATGGAAATTCAACCAATGACTTAACGTTATTTCCATTGTAGTGTACGACCAATGAGATTTCCTTTTGTCCTTTAGATTCTGAAAAGGTGAATTACTAAGCTTGGTAACGTTTTTCCTATTACGTGACTTACACGAGTAAAACATTAACATGTACAAATGTATCACTTATGACGCGGAATTAGGGTCATAAACATCGAATTTAGCATATGCTTAAATCATTTTAGCATATGCTATATTATAATTAGCATATGCTAAAATGATTTTAGCATAAGCTAAATTCATTTAACAAGCTAAATTCATTTTAGCATAAGCTGAATTCATTTTGCATAAGCTAAAATCAATTTAGCATATGCTGAATTGTTTAGCTTATACATAAATGTTGGCGCGGAATCAAGGTCATAAATATTAAAACTAAAGTTTATTTTAGCATATACTTAATGAATTTAGCTTATTCTAAAATGATTTTAGCTTATGCTTAAATGAATTTAGCTTATGCTAAAATGATTTTAGCTTATGCTAAAATGAATTCAGCTTATGCTTAATTAATTGTTTTATCCAATCAAATCTCGCTTTCTTAACTACTTTTATACTTTTCTCTGGTATAAATAAATAACCACTTTTCTCAAATAAATAAATGTTTTCTTAATGAAAATACATTTATAAAAAGGTGGACTATGGCCCTCAGCCATCCAGCTAAATCCGCCTGAGTGTGCCCTCTGCTACCAATTAAGCCGATTTTGTATAAAAATTTAGGTCTGGCATGTAGGAAAATTTATTTCAAATTCTTGACACGTGTTTGTTGTTTAAAAAATTCTATGTGTAATTTTGTATACATTGTATTCGATCTTTTAATTCTTTACGGTGATATAAATTTACAATGTGTACATTTGTTGCCGATTGCATGAAAGAAAATTTCACTACTATGTGGGGTTAAAGGTCGAATACAATGTATACAACATTCAAGTGGAGATTGGAACAAATGATGTTTTCAATCTTGTAAAATGATTTAGCACTATAAATACAGGTCAATTTCTATTTGCAGCCAGTGACGGTGGGCGTAGAGGGCTCTTTGCTTGGACTTTTTATTTTTTGGAAAATGATTTATCAGACTAGACTTCGTGAACTTTGTCATTTCCGTGTACTCTAGTATTTAATTTTATGCGACAATTCTTTACTTATAAAGATATTTTTCGCTGGAATTTACTGATTGTCAAAGTCATGTGATTCGCTATGGTGGAGTTTACCAGTGCGTCGAAAAAACGTCGCTCAGTCATTTTGAAATTTAAATAACAGTAACACATTGCTTAGGCTGAGGATGACAATCATGACACCTTCAAAGCGACACAGGATTGAGCAAGAACGTATTAACTTCTATTTGATTATGCCACCAAACAGAAAGTAATGCTTTATAAAATTGAGAAATGGAAATGGGAATGTGTCAAAGAGACAACAACCCACCAAAGATCAGACTACTACACTGTCAAGAAAAAAGGTCCACAGCAATATTATTTACCTACGAAAACATGTTTAACCCCAAACGCCCCAGCCTATTTTAAAATAACATAGCTGAATAATAATCCCAAGTCAGTATAAGCTCTAGATAGATTTAAAGTCTAAGGTACGGAGCATTTGATTTGAGGGGCAGTCTTAGATATTTGAGACAAAAAAAAAGACTCTTTTTTTTGCCGTAAACAAAAATTCTGGCCGTATCTGGATTGAAAACAATAATCTTGTCCACTTTTTTGCTACTAGAAACGAAAATTTCCAACAGAATTATTTAGCATTAAATGAACATGATGAATAAAACCGAGCTATGGTCTGTGATAACCTTAAAACGATTACTGAAAGGCGTTTTATCATTTGAAAATGTCATGCTGTTCTTAATGTTATATAAATATATAAAATTCGACAAATTGAGGCTGGGCGTTTTCTGAAAATTTAGTTTTCACTAGTAAGAGTTATCTCTCATTTACCACATAATTGGCGAAGTGTACGCAATTGCACGCCTCTAGCGAAATACGGGGTTAAAAACGTTCGTCGTTAGTTACGCAAGTTATCTCCCTTATTCCAAGAAAGGACAATGGGCACAATCGAAGAGAAACTACTTCGTGCGGTCTATCATGAATCCAAGAAGCACACTATTATTATTTCATAGTAGTTGTAAAGATTGAGTTTTTTTAATAACTATTCAATAGTTCAACTGCCCAGATAGAACTACTATGACATTGTTTTCTACCGGATCAAATTTCACCCGGATTCCGGGGCGGATATAATTTTGCTTTACACATCATTCAAAATTAGAAAATGTAATTTTGAAGTAACATTTTATTCTCAAGTCTCAATTCAAGATTATGAATGAATAGAATATAGTATTACGGTTAAAGAAAAGAGGTCAGGAAAGTTATGCGATCACTTGTAACTGCATTTTAATATTTAGTGGAATGAGAGGTGAAATGAGTTAGGACTATTACATTTCGATAGCATTTAAAGATTTCTTTTTGAAATTTAACCAAAATCTACTGCAAGGGATGTTCAACGACCTCAGTGATTATCCATGAGGATCTTGCACGCGATTAGCTCTATATGCTTTCACCTAGTTCATGATTATACAAGAATTGAGAAGCCTGTGGTTTACTGGTTGTCATTCACTTTGGTTCATGTCTGTCACTTCACAACATGGTATTTGTTTTCGTATCAAAATATTTTTGTCATAAATAAGGCAGTTGATTTCCTCTTATGAAATTTTACGCATATTCTTGTTGGAGTCTTTTATAGACTACATATTATTTTGTCTTATTCTTCAATGGTTGAAAACAGGATGGTTGTTTATAGTAATTGTTTACATTGACTTCATTCGACCTGTGGCGGGTAGTTGTCTCATTGGCAGTCATATCATATCTCCTTATTTTTTTATATTATATAAATAAGAAAGCAATGCATTATGCAGAGGATATATTCGTATGGCACTACGCTAGGTAAACCCGTGTGGCAATATATTATGAATAGTCTATGCTTATTTAAAGGAAAGGGATCGAGACGGGAATTTTTGTAAAATAAAATTTTTTTTTTGCAGAGTTGCGTCACGAGCATGTCACTTGTGTGTAAACAAGACTAAGTAAATAGGTTTATAATGTAGACTATATTGTGTGCAATACCTCAGAATAACACCATGCAGAAATGACAATAATGAAAATATGCAGAAAATATGTTTACTTTTTAAATACAAACATGCAGAAGTAAGATGGAAAAGAGGTGTATAACCGATCCTAATATTATAACCGATTAATTCATTCTGGCAACGCTGTGTTAACCGTGACAAATTCAAACTCGATATTTGATTCATAAAAAGTAATCAATCCACGCATTAATCAAAGTACTGAAGTATCGAACATCGGATGACCGCAAGTTCTTGTGGATGGTCAAAAGCACATGTTACAGAAACAGATCACATCTCTATACCTGAAACTGAGGTTAATTTACAGAGATATTTTTTTCTGATACATTTTCGTGCGTGGATGATAAATGAATGACAGGAAATTCAACCGCACCGTAATAACTATTATATTGTAGTGATATAAATCAGTATACCGGGACTATTATTCTAATATAATAATAGTTCCAGAGAATACTGTACACTGGTTTGTTGTTATATATTATATTAATATTACGGTTGCATGTATATATAATTTTCATCCATTGGTATATCATTCTATTATACTATTCTAATTATAGTGCAGTGCACGTGCATGGGGCACTCTTCTGTTAAAAAAACGATTTTTCTAAAAGATTGGATATGAGAAGCCATTCATATTTTCCCTCGATAGCAATACATCGGAATGACCTCACGGTAACTTATTCCAGGGCACGGCCTATCACCTTGTACTCTAAATTCATAAATTATTGCAATGTTTCAATTGTTGCGAAAAGAGGGACGAAAGATACCAGAGGGACAGTCAAACTCATAAATCGAGAACAAACTGACAACGCAATGGCTAAAAATGAAAAGACAAACACTTTGATTCTCTAAAAATGAACAGCAAGCAGAAACCATTTGTCAACTTTTGATTACTGCTCTAAATGTGGTTATTAATAGTATATGTCTATGTACTTGACTCGGATATCTGCACGAGGATTTCATTAATGGTACATTTTTTCAGGTGCGGATCCAGGAATTTGAAAAGATAGAGACCTAGCTAGCTATCGTTTGGACAAGGGCCGTAAAATACATGGTGGCATGTAGGTAGTTGCCTCCTATTGCGGGCTGAGAAAAAAAGAAAGAATAAAGAAAAAAACTCAGAAAATAAAAATAATGGTTTAAATCCTGCTTTATTTTAATAGCACTGGTTGTTAGTTTAATCAACAAGGTGATTAATCATAATGGCAGGGGGTGTTCGATATTTATATAATTAGAACTGGTAAATATCGCTGAACGGTACTCAACTCAAAAAAGTAAAAAAGGCAAACAGAAGCAAAATAAGAAAGGCAATAACACTAAAATTGTTGTTGTGAACTTTCAGAGCATAAAAAATAAAAAAGAAGAATTACTGAACATGATAGACACTTCCAATCCCGAAATAATATTAGGGACTGAAACCTGGCTAAGACCGGACATATTAAGCTCTGAGATATTTCCACCACAATACTCAGTATATAGAAAAGATCGTACAGATGGATACGGGGGTGTATTGATAGCTGTAAGAGATATCATCATCAGCGAAGAACTACATGTACCCATACAATGGGACACAGAATCATTATACATTAGAGTAACAGCACCTGACAGTAAATCTATTATAGTAGGATGTCTCTATAGACCACCAAGTAGTGATATCACCTACATGGACAAAATGAGTAACACAGCAGAAGAAATATTTAAAGAAAATAAGTCATCAATATTATGGCTAGGAGGAGACCTAAACCTTCCTGATATTGACTGGACATCAAATTCAGTAAGTGGCAACCAATATTCTACACAAATCAATAATAGGTTTGTAGATATGGTTAATAACTGCTGTCTAGATCAAGTGGTAACATTCCCCACAAGAGGATCAGCAACACTCGATATTTTCCTCACAACAGACCATCCTTAGTAAATAGATGCGAGCCTATTCCTGGAATAGGAGACGACGACATCGTCTTTATTGATAGTAATGCCATAGCAATGCACCCAAAACCAACACAAAGAAAAATTTACATCTGGAAGAGAGCAGACATAGAAAAGATGAAATCAGAAGCACTGGGACTATCCAAAATATTCCATGGCTTATACAACGCACAGAGCTCAATATCAGAGATGTGGGAGTTCATAAAATCAGGACTCAAAAATATCCAGGATAGAAACGTACCATCAAAAATGTCTTCAACAAGATTCCACCAACCTTGGATAAATGGTACAATAAAACGTATCACACGAATGAAAAGAAAGCTTATAAAAAGCTCGAACAACAAAATCAACTAAAGATCTTAAGAGTTACAAAACTATCAAAAGAGCTCACAAAAGAACGTAAGAAAGCTTGTTCTACATACATCCGCGACATCATAAGCCCAGAGCAGAAATCCAGTCCTAAGAAGTTCTGGCGCTTCATAAAGAATAAAAGATGCGAAAATGGAGGAGTTGCACCACTTAGAAACACAGACGGGCTCACATACTCGGATAACAAAATGAAGGCAAATATACTCAACAATCAGTTCTCTTCGGTATTTAACAGCAATGAAGACAAGACTACCATAAAGAAAATGAAAACGAACCCGTACCCACACATGGAAAACATCACTATTTGGGAAAACGGAATACACAAACTACTGTCAAATCTTAACATACATAAAGCATCAGGGCCAGATGAAATCTCTACAAGATTATTGAAATCAATAGCTCCTGAAATATCACCAATACTTACCACCTTTTTTCAAGCCTCAGTCGACCAAGGCACATTACCATCTGATTGGAAAAATGCAAACGTAGTACCAATATTTAAGAAAGGGGATCGTAGCCAAGCATCAAACTACCGACCTGTCTCGCTAACTGCAATATTATGTAAACTATTGGAGCATATCATCTGTACCAATATTATCAAACACCTAGAAAGTCACTCCATCTTGACTGATGCTCAACATGGTTTTAGAAAAGAACGGTCCTGTGAATCCCAACTGATTCTCACAATTCAAGACCTAGCAAAAAACATCGACAATAAAGAGCAAGTAGATCTAATTCTCTTAGACTTTTCAAAGGCCTTTGACAAAGTCCCACATGAGCGTCTACTGTACAAGATCGACCATTATGGAATTAGAGGGACAACAATAAAATGGCTGAGAAACTTTCTGGATGACAGACAGCAATGTGTACTCCTGGAAGGAGAATCGTCAGAAACCTCGCCAGTGCAGTCTGGAGTCCCACAGGGTAGCATGCTTGGCCCGCTGATGTTTCTTATTTTATATATGACCTCCCAGAGTATGTGTCATCTTCAAATGTTAGACTTTTCGCAGACGACTGCGTTCTCTACCGACAAATAAGAAACGAAACAGATGTGAACACCCTTCAAAATGACCTGGATGGACTACAACAATTGGAGGCAGACTGGCAGATGGAATTCCACCCCAAAATGCCAACTCCTAAGAGTAACAACAAAGCGAAAAACAGTTCAGGCAAATTATAACATCCACGGCCATATCCTAGAAGAGGTTGACTCTGCGAAATATCTTGGCGTCTCCATACACAAAACATTGAGTTGGAACAAACACATTGACAACATCGCAAAGAAAGCTAACTCCACCTGAGCTTTTCTTCAAAGGAACATCAAAACTGTCCTAGTAAAACTAAAGCTTTATGTTATCAAACGCTTGTAAGACCACTCATGGAATACTCTAGCACCATCTGGGATCCATCTACTAAGGACAACATAAACAAATTAGAAGCTATACAACGCCGATGCGCACGATTTGTACTTAATGATTATAGAAGAACAAGTAGCGTAACATCAATGCTTCAGGCACTAAACTGGAAGACGCTACAGGAAAGGAGAGCTCAATGTAAGGTCATCATGTTTTATAGAGTAGTGCACGAACTGATTGCCATACCAACTACAAATCTACAGCCAGTAACATCAACAGTAAGAGGACACAAAGAACGATTCCTCGTTCCTTTTGCCAGGACTCAAGTATATCGATACTCGTTTTTCCCAGATACCATCAGAATCTGGAATGGACTGCCACAACACTTAGTAAGCTGTACAACCCTTGAATCATTCAAAAGGGGTGTGCAAGTGGTCCAGCTTCGATAGATGTACAACCTTGTTTTATCGTTATTCTAAAGAAGCACCATTTTCACTGTAGATAATCCGCACTTACCCGCACATTTGTTGTTCTCAAATCGAACATATACATAAAACAGTACGATAATACTCCCATGGGAGGCCTGTACTATAAAGGAAGAAGAAGAAGAACTCCTCTGCACACGTAGTTCTACCCAAATATAAAACAAATACTACTGCTTATGTTGGCCTTGCAGTTGTGTCATGCAGTTGTGAGAGATCATTTTCTGCGTTACGGCGCCTTAAAACATGGAACAGGTCAACAATGACGGAAAGCAAATTGTGTGGTCTGGCTATGCTACATACATAGAAGTGAAAATGTTGGCAATTTAAATAGATAAAGGAAGATGTGGTATGAGTGCCAATGAGACAACTCTCCATTCAAATGACAATGTATAAAAATAAACCATTATAGGTCAAGGTACGGCCTTCAACACAGAGTCTTGGCTCACACCGAACAATAAGCTATAAAGGGCCCCAAAAATACTAGTGTAAAATCATTCAACCAGGAAAACCAACGGTCTAATATATATAAAAAAAACGACAAACGAGAAACACGTATAAATTACACAAACAAACTGTACATCAGATTCCTGGCTTAGGACAGGTGCAAACATTTGCAGCGGGATTAAACGTTTTAATGGTACCAAACCTTCTCCTTTTTCTGAAACAATAGTATAACATCACAACATAGAAAAACACACGATAAAATATCAATTGGAAGGCTTAACTCAATGAAAAAACGTAAATTAACACACTATGAACGAATAAATTTGATCTGCGATACCTGAATGCAAATACATAGTTAATAAAATTATTAGGGATAAATATTTAAGGTCAAAAGTAGATAAACAGGTTTAAAAAAGGTTTAAATGTATAGAAGTGCTAAAGAGATGGGATTCGTCCAAGCATTAAAAAATCGCCTTAGCATTTGACAAAGCCTAACTTTTCTAGTTCAGAATAAAACTTTCAGTGTAAACAAAGTGTAATAACGTTATGATAATTTAAGTTATTTTTTGTCACACAAAATTTGATTTTCCATGCATAATCTATACAAAATCTGACAATTTTGCGCAACCTATAGTGTGAAAAAAAGTCCGGTGGCCAATACTTTTTAATATTTAAAAAAAAAAAGCATGATAAAAACTTCATTTTGACAAGTTATCAAAATATTCTATCAATTTTAATTAAGACGCCCTATCCACCTTAATCAAATATGTAGCACCATTAGGGTTTGGCAGGACTTCTGTTTTAAGCAGCGGAAAAAGGAAACAGGATATTTGAATTTTTATCAAGGGTAGTTCCGTATTTGTTTAATTTCGCATATGAAATTTATTGTACGACAATCAACTTTGTACAAAGAAAGAGCATGCAGCTACGTCCAGTCATAATGGGGCGTATAGAGACAGTTCAACGTTCTCTGCACGTTTAGACCCCCGGCAACAACTCGTTGGTTGCCTGTTGCAGGGCAAAATTTCTACCCCTATCCAATATACCCTCATTTTCCAGTGACGATCTTAAGTTTGCCTACTTTCGTACATAACATATTCTATTAAAGGACCTTCCTTTAGTGTTTATTGTTAATTCAGGCGCGTAGTTACGTTAACGTTATAACGCCCGGGCGTGCACATGAAGTTTGAGAGAAATTTATTTAATTAAATAAATTAAAGGATTTGCTTAAAGCACACGAGCATTCTTTCTTCGATGGACTCGTAATTATAGATGAAATGTACGAAATTTACTTTTAATTAATTTTCTGGTTAAGCAGACTGCTACCAATGGAAGTGAATTGTGGGGCTGGTTTTAATAAGACTGCTACATACGCAAGTGGATATATATATATATAGTGGGGCTAGTTTTGATCAGACTGCTAAAAACGCAAGTGGATATATAGTGGGGCTAGTTTTAATCAGACTGCTATAAAAGCAAGTAGATAGTGCGGCTGGTTTAATCAGACTGCTACAAACGCAAGTGGATATATAGTGGGGGCTAGCTTTAATCAGACTGCTACATACGCAAGTTGATATATATATATAGTGGGGGCTAGTTTTAATCAGACTGCTACATACGCAAGTGGATATATATACATAGTGGGGCCAAGTTTTAATCAGACTGCTACAAACGAAAGTGGATATATAGTGGGGGCTAGTTTTAATCAGACTGCTACATACGCAAGTTGATATATATATATATATAGTGGGGGCTAGTTTTAATCAGACTGCTACATACGCAAGTGGATATATATACATAGTGGGGCCAAGTTTTAATCAGACTGCTACAAACGAAAGTGGATATATAGTGGGGGCTAGTTTTAATCAGACTGCTACATACGCAAGTGGATATATATATATATATATAGTGGGGGCTAGTTTTAATCAGACTGCTACATACGCAAGTGGATATATAGTGGGGGCTAGTTTTAATCAGACTGCTACATACGCAAGTGGATATATAGTGGGGGCTAGTTTTAATCAGACTGCTACATACGCAAGTGGATATATAGTGGGGGCTAGTTTTAATCAGACTGCTACATACGCAAGTGGATATATAGTGGGGGCTAGTTTTAATCAGACTGCTACATACGAAAGTGGATATATAGTGGGGGCTAGTTTTAATCAGACTGCTACATACGCAAGTTGATATATATATATAGTGGGGGCTAGTTTTAATCAGACTGCTACATACGCAAGTGGATATATAGTGGGGGCTAGTTTTAATCAGACTGCTACATACGCAAGTGGATATATATATATAGTGGGGGCTAGTTTTAATCAGACTGCTACATACGCAAGTTGATATATAGTGGGGGCTAGTTTTAATCAGACTGCTACATACGCAAGTGGATATATATATATATATATATATATATATAGTGGGGCCAAGTTTTAATCAGACTGCTACAAACGAAAGTGGATATATAGTGGGGGCTAGTTTTAATCAGACTGCTACAAACGAAAGTGGATATATAGTGGGGGCTAGTTTTAATCAGACTGCTACAAACGCAAGTGGATATATAGTGGGGGCTAGTTTTAATCAGACTGGTATTGGTGTTGTGTCCCTTTATAAAAAAACACCCAACAAGGTGTTGAGGAAAAAATGTTTCATGTTTCGACAGAAGAAGAAATTAATGATGAACAAGGGAAATAAACACATTTATAGCTAACAAGTTGTTATTGTTTGTATTTGTTTTGTATAGACTTATGGAAGTAGGTTCTTAATTCGCTCTCACCCCATATGGAATTTACTGACCCCATATGTATATTAGATATATTAAATCATTATGTATAAAAAAGAAGATGTGGTATGATTGCCAATGAGACAACTCTCCACAAGAGACCAAAATGACACAGGCATTAACAACTATAGGTCACCGTACGGCCTTCAACAATGAGCAAAGCCCATACCGCATAGTCAGCTATAAAAGGCCCCGATATGACAATGTAAAACAATTCAAACGAGAAAACTAACGGCCTTATTTATATAAAAAATGAACGAAAAACAAATATGTAACACATAAACAAACGACAACCACTGAATTAAAGGCTCCTGACTTGGGACAGACACATACATAAATAATGTGGCGGGGTTAAACATGTTAGCGGGATCCCAACCTCCCTAACCTGGGACAGTGGTATAACAGTACAACATGCCTTATATATATCAAATAATGTATTACGACGCTAGATTAAAACTGACGAAAGGTAACCGACAGATTAATTATTGTGGAGCCAAGGTGGTCGAGTGGTCTATCGCGTTGGGTATGCAAGGCGATTTTGTGCCACGATATCTAAGTAGCATAAGTTCCCGGAAAGCGAAGAACAAAAGTGCGAAAAATTTACAAATCTTATATTGTTGGTGAATCAATGTGGTCGAGTGGTCTAGCGCGTCGGATACAGTGCAGGCAATTTGGTGTCGCGATATCTCAGTAGCATGAGTTCGAATCCAGCAAATTTACAGATCTTGCATTGTTGGGCTGATGTGTAATTTGCTTTCGCAAATGTTTTGTTCTTCCCTCGCCGGGATTCGAACTCATGCTACTGAGATATCGTGACACCAAATCGCCTGCACTGTATCCGATGCGCTAGACCACACGACCACCTAGGCTTCACTAATATACAACTCATCTAAACATCAACCCAACAATGTTAGATCTGTAAATTTGCTTTCGCACATTTTTGTTCTTCCTCGCCGGGATTCGAACCCATGCTACTGAGATATCGTGACACCAAATCGCCTGCACTGTAACCGGCGCGCTAGACCACACGACCAACTGGGCTTCAAAATGAAGCTTTGGTGGCCGGGTGTTACCTTTCCACGTCAGTTTTAATCTAGCGTTGTACTACAGTACATGATATAAGGCATGAAGATGTTATTTTACAGATCAGCTAAATTATCTATAGTAAAGGATCCTACAAATTAATGTAAGATACAGTCACAGAAATAATTATATTTATAAGTACGTCTGAACCAGTGACAACTCTACAACAGATTTATCCATCGGATCACCAGCAGTGATATAATTATATATATATATATAAATCGTCCTATCATATATATATATATATATATGATTCGTCTTATCATATACATACTAATGGACCCTGCTCAAGTAGGATATATGGACAACTAGTTCCTGTATTATAAAGATTCAGTGTTCTAATCTTCAAAAAAAATTTACCCGAAATTAGTACAGACGGAACGCAAGAGATTTAGAGTGCATTTCTTTCTATTACAAACGATCCAAACGACTAAGCGCGCTCATGTTTTGATCATTTGTTTCTATCAAACGTTTGCAAAGTTTACATAAACTTTGACAAACAATGCAATCGCTTAAGGTAGATTTATGGTATACTGCCATCTTGGATTGTACTATTGCAGATCACTACCAGTCTAGTTATTTGCCCTAATCTGTAAATTTGTAAACAGATGTGCAATTGTACTGATTAGATTGTTTATCTATATGAAGAAAACTTGCTGATTTATTGCAGTATCCAAAATATTTAAACAAATACCAAACATTTGTGTTTTAAAATCATTTTTTAAACTAAGCTCTTTAAGGGAGATAACTCTGTTAGTAACAAATTTATACAGGACTGACAGGGATTTTTTTAATTTTACTTGTAGGAAGAAAACAAGTTCGATGACACCAGTTTTTCTACTTATTTTCTTAAACCATGTTATAAAACCTATCTTCTCACAATTAATTTCAAAATTCTATCTCATTATTTTTCTTTCATACACAAAAAAGTGTTTTTTAAATGATCATTCTAAGCAAATTTTGTCAATTTTCAACGACTCATAGCTTGAAAAATAGCACGGTGACCCATCATTTTTATTATATTTTGAAAAGAGCATAGTAAAATCTTCCTTTGACTTCTATTTCACAATTCCACCCAACAGAAAGTATTACTCTATTACACTCTCATGAAAAAAATCCACAGCAATATTATTTACCTACGAAAACATGTTTAACCCCACACGCCCCAGCCCATTAATAACATTGCTGAATAGTGATTCCCAGTCAGTAAGCTATAGATATAGATTTAAAGTCTAAGGTACGGACCATTTGATCTGAGGGGCAGTCTGAGATATTTTCGAGAAAAAATTCTGACCCTGATTTTTGCCTTAAACAAAAATTCTGGCCGTATCTGGATTGAAAATAATAATCTTGTCCACTTTTGCTATTAGAAAAAATATTTTCAACAGAATTATTTATCATTAAATGAATATGATGAATAAAAACAGGCGTAATTTTTTTTTTTGGGGTTGCATGTGAATCCCATATCTGACCGGAATGTCTGTTTCGCCGAACTGATATATTGAATACTTTTTTCAAGGCCCGACTGCAACCTGCCTGCTGGGTGTGGCCTATATGTCTCCATGTGTCGACCGTCATTCACAACTTCATTCCGACTCATTCGTAGCCTTTGGTTGATTTGGAACCCCTCACTTCCCTTGTTGGGTGAAACATTTCAACCAAACATTTGGATGAAAATTGCTTGTTTGTCCTTCTTCGTGTCGGTCGTATTGTAAATTTCATTGAATAGCCGTATATCTTGTTTACAACAAGAAATCTGTGAGGTTATGTTAACTAACCATACAACAGACGAGAATTTCCCATGTCCATTTTTACTGACAAATCCCACATCCAATATATTAATTAGTACATAGCTTTGGATCCATCCAATCATTTCATAATAGACAATTGATGGAGAGAATACGGCACCAAAAATGTCCAACCCCTACACTTTAATTATAAAATGCATTTTACACTTATTTTTGTTTTTAGCCAAAAGGTCCAAAATTTTCGCCTCGCTCTGCTCGGCAAAAATAAAAACTACGCCCCCTTTCCAAAATCCTGGATCCGCCCCTGATAGGAGGGCCTGCTACAGTTATGCTTCAATGATTCTCTATATAATCAACCGATTGTTCCTCGCTGGGGCCCTGAATAAGACGGATAAGCCTATGGTTTCATATAAAAAAATAAGAGATGTTGTATGATTGACAATGAGACAATTATCCACCAAAGTTGAAATGAAGTGAATGTATCAATTTTAGCCGTCAACAATGAGAAACCTAATAGCATATAGTCGGCTATATAAAGCCCCGATATATAATGTTTGGGTAGATTATTTTTGTGTGTTTTTAAGTTGTTTCTAGATTCTTGTTGCTTGGTATTCATGGTTAATGCTGCTTTCTTACTTTTGTAAAATTTGGCAATACAATTATAATTAAGATTATTATTGATGTATTTTTTCTTTCCCATGAAACCTCAATTTTATGCACTTGTTCACTTGTAAATAGTCTGAAAATGCCTCATAGGTACCATTTTCAATGTAAAAAAACTTGAATCGAGATGGGAGGGAGGAGTCACCTGACCCTGCACCCTCTTTATGACCTGCCGCTTCAAATAAGTAAACAGCCTGATCAGTGAAAAGATATTGAAACCCTGGCATGGCAAACTATCAATCAATCCTTTGTTTTTGATAAGAAAGATATTCATCTTGACTACCATAATTTACCATGCAGTGCCAGTAGGTAGTGAGAAGACAAAAAATTATCTCCCTTATTTGGCAAAGTTTAAAAATCTAATCAAACACAAACAAGGTGTTTTTGAGAAATTACAGCTGTTACTATGATAAAACACACAATTTTCCAGATTTCTATTAAAAGTCTTTTACATGAATTACATAAAACTCTCAAAATTTGCACTTTTGATCAAATTTCTAGACCAAAGTTATCTGCTTCTTCCAAATACAAGATGGAGTAAGACCGAACCACTTGATATGTATATTGTTTTCACAAGCATCCGCCCACAGGGCCATAAATTGCCTGGGCTGTTATGTTTTAATCGACCCATTATATGCAGAAAATGATATTTTTTCCTATCTTAAAATGAAAATGCACTTGAATAACTCATATCATAAATTATCATAACGTTATTACACTTTGTTTACACTGAAAGTTTTATTCTGAACTAGAAAAGTTAGGCTTTGTCAAATGCTAAGGCGATTTTTAATGCTTGGACGAATCCCATCTCTTTAGCACTTCTATACATTTAAACCTTTTTAAACCTGTTTATCTACTTTTGACCTTAAATATCCCTAATAATTTTATTAACTATGTATTTGCATTCAGGTATCGCAGATCAAATTTATTCGTTCATAGTGTGTTAATTTACGTTTTTCATCGAGTTAAGCCTTCCAATTGATATTTTATCGTGTGTTTTCTATGTTGTGATGTTATACTATTGTTTCAGAAAAGGGAGAAGGTTTGGTACCATTAAAACGTTTAATCCCGCTGCAATGTTTGCACCTGTCCTAAGCCAGGAATCTGATGTACAGTTTGTGTAATTTATACGTGTTTCTCGTTTGTCTTTTTTTATATATATATTAGACCGTTGGTTTTCCTGGTTGAATGATTTTACACTAGTATTTTTGGGGCCCTTTATAGCTTATTGTTCGGTGTGAGCCAAAACTCTGTGTTGAAGGCCGTACCTTGACCTATAATGGTTTATTTTTATAAATTGTCATTTGAATGGAGAGTTGTCTCATTGGCACTCATACCACATCTTCCTTTATCTATTCAAATTGCCAACATTTTCACTTCTATGTATGTGTAGCATTATTAAGCCAGACCACACAATTTGCTTTCCGTCATTGTTGACCTGTTCCATGTTTTAAGGCGCTGTAACGCAGAAAACGATCTCTCACAACTGCAAGACACAACTGGCAAGGCCAACATAAGCAGTAGACAAAAAGTATTTGTTTTATATTTGGGTAGAACAACGTGTGCAGGCATATACTATTAATAACCACATTTAGAGCAGTAATCAAAAGTTGACAAATGGTTTCTGCTTGCTGTTCATTTTTAGAGAATCAAAGTGTTTGTCTTTTCTTTTTAGCCATTGCGTTGTCAGTTTGTTCTCGATTTATGAGTTTGACTGTCCCTCTGGTATCTTTCGTCCCTCTTTTCGCAACAATTGAAACATTGCAATAATTTATGAATTTAGAGTACAAGGTGATAGGCCGTGCCCTGGAATAAGTTACCGTGAGGTCATTCCGATGTATTGCTGTCGCGGAAAATATGAATGGCTTCTCATATCCAATCTTTTAGAAAAATCGTTTTTTTTTAACAGAAGAGTGCCCCATGCACGTGCACTGCACTATAATTAGAATAGTAGAATAGAATGATATACAAATGGATGAAAATTATATATACATGCAACCGTAATATTAATATAATTTATAACAACAAACCAGTGTACAGTATTCTCTGGAACTATTATTATATTAGTATAATTGTCCCCGGTATACTGATTTATATCACTACTATATAATAGTTATTACGGTGCGGTTGAATTTCCTGTCATTCATTTATCGTCCACGCACGAAAATGTATCAGAAAAAAATATCTCTGTAAATTAACCTCAGTTTCTGGTACAGAGATGTGATCTGTTTCTGTGACATGTGCTTTTGACCATCCACAAGAACTTGCGGTCATCCGATGTTCGATACTTCAGTACTTTGATTAATGCTTGGATTGATTACTTTTTATGAATCAAATATCGAGTTTGAATTTGTCACGGTTAACACAGCGTTGCCAGAATGAATTAATCGGTTATAATATTAGGATCGGTTATACACCTCTTTTCCATCTTACTTCTGCATGTTTGTATTTAAAAAGTAAACATATTTTCTGCATATTTTCATTATTGTCATTTCTGCATGGTGTTATTCTGAGGTATTGCACACAATATAGTCTACATTATAAACCTATTTAATTAGTCTTGTTTACACAAAGTGACATGCTCGTGACGCAACTCTGCAAAAAAAAATATTTTATTTTACAAAAATTCCGTCTCGATCCCTTTCCTTTAAATAAGCATAGACTATTCATAATATATTGCCACACGGGTTTACCTAGCGTAGTGCCATACGAATATATCCTCTGCATAATGCATTGCTTTCTTATTTATATAATATAAAAAAATAAGGAGATATGATATGACTGCCAATGAGACAACTACCCGCCACTGGTCGAATGAAGTCAATGTAAACAATTACTATAAACAATCATCCTGTTTTCAGCCATTGAAGAATAAGACAAAATAATATGTAGTCTATAAAAGACTCCAACAAGAATATGCGTAAAATTTCACAAGAGGAAATCAACTGCCTTATTTATGACAAAAATATTTTGATACGAAAAACAAATACCATGTTGTGAAGTGACAGACATGAACCAAAGTGAATGACAACCAGTAAACCACAGGCTTCTCAATTCTTATATAATCATGAACTAGGTGAAAGCATATAGAGCTGATCGCGTGCAAGATCCTCATGGATAATCACTGAGGTCGTTAAACAAAATTATGTAGTAAATGAGAGATAACTCTTACTAGTGAAAACTAAATTTTCAGAAAACGCCCAGCCTCAATTTGTCGAATTTTATATATTTATATAACATTAAGAACAGCATGACATTTTCAGATGATAAAACGCCTTTCAGTAATCGTTTTAAGGTTATCACAGACCATAGCTCGGTTTTATTCATCATGTTCATTTAATGCTAAATAATTCTGTTGGAAATTTTCGTTTCTAGTAGCAAAAATGGACAAGATTATTGTTTTCAATCCAGATACGGCCAGAATTTTGTTTACGGCAAAAATAAGAGTCATTTTTTTGTCTCAAATATCTTAAGACTGCCCTCAAATCAAATGGCCTGTACCTTAGACTTTAAATCTATCTAGAGCTTATACTGACTTGGGATTATTATTCAGCTATGTTATTTTAAAATAGGCTGGGGCGTTTGGGGTTAAACATGTTTTCGTTGGTAAATAATATTGCTGTGGACCTTTTTTCTTGACAGTGTAGTAGTCTGCTCTTTGGTGGGGTTGCTGTCTCTTTGACACATTCCCATTTCCATTTCTCAATTGTATAGAGCATTACTTTCTGTTTGGTGGCATAGTGAAATAGAAGTTAATACGTTCTTGCTCAATCCTGTGTCGCTTTGAAGGTGTCAGGATTGTCATCCTCAGCCTAAGCAATGTGTTACTGTTATTTAAATTTCAAAATGACTTAGCGACGATTTTTCGACGCACTGGTAAACTCCACCATAGCGAATCACATGACTTTGACAATCAGTAAATTCCAGCGAAAATATCTTTATAAGTAAAGAATTGTCGCATAAAATTAAACACTAGAGTACACGGAAATGACAAAGTTCACGAAGTCTAGTCTGATAAATCATTTTCCAAAACAAAAGTCCAAGCAAAGAGCCCTCTACGCCCACCGTCACTGGCTGCAAATAGAAATTGACCTGTATTTATAGTGCTAAATCATTTTACAAGATTGAAAACATCATTTGTTCCAATCTCCACTTGAATGTTGTATACATTGTATTCGACCTTTAACCCCACACAGTAGTGAAATTTTCTTTCATGCAATCGGCAACAAATGTACACATTGTATATTTATATCACCGTTAAGGGTTAAAAGATCGAATACAAAGTATACAAAATTACATAAATTTTATTTAAACAACAAACACGTGTCAAGAATTTGAAATAAATTTTCCTACATGCGAGACCTAAGTTTTTATACAAAATCGGCTTAATTGGTAGCAGAGGGCACACTCAGGCGGATTTAGCGGGATGGCTGAGGCCATAGTCCACCCTTTTATAACTGTATTTACATTAAGAAAACATTTATTTATTTGAGAAAAGTGGTTATTTATTTATACCAGAGAAAAGTATAAAAGTAGTTAAGAAAGCGAGATTTTGATTGGATAAAACAATTAATTAAGCATAAGCTGAATTCATTTTAGCATAAGCTAAAATCATTTTAGCATAAGCTAAAATCATTTTAGCATAAGCTAAATTCATTTAAGCATAAGCTAAAATCATTTTAGCATAAGCTAAATTCATTAAGTATATGCTAAAATAAACTTTGATTTTAATATTTATGACCTTGATTCCGCGCCAACATTTATGTATAAGCTAAACAATTCAGCATATGCTAAATTGATTTTAGCTTATGCAAAATGAATTCAGCTTATGCTAAAATGAATTTAGCTTAGCTAAAATGAATTTAGCTTATGCTAAAATCATTTTAGCATATGCTAAATTATAATATAGCATATGCTAAAATGATTTAAGCATATGCTAAATTCGATGTTTATGACCCTAATTCCGCGTCATAATCACTTGCTAAAAAATAATGTTTTAATATAATAGAATTTGATAAGACTGTCAAACAAGTGAGAGGTTTAGTGCTATAAAACTACGTTCAATCCACCATTTTCTACATTTGAAAATGCCTGTACCAAGTCAGGAATATGACAGTTGTTGTCCATTCGTTTGATGTGTTTGATCATTTGATTTTGTCATTTGTTTAGGGACTTTCCGTTTTAAATTTTCCTCGGAGTTCAGTATTTTTGTGATTTTACTTTTTGCTCGATAATAATATTTATAACAAACCGTGAAGTTCAATAATCAATTTTATTTTAGAATCGTTTACCTTTTCAGATTGAAGTCTTCAGAAAACTCTGAATTGTGTACAGTCAAAGATGATCGGTCACTGTGTATGCCTTCAGGAAGGAAATTGTTGCCACTATAAGAACAAATTTTGCGATGATCATCAAATTACCGATACTGCAATATCATTGACAGATTCAAATGACGATTTCAATCATTTCTCTTCAAAAGATTG
>JAASAO010000118.1:0-22579 GCA_017311375.1 Mytilus coruscus | reverse complement strand
GTACATGATGTATATTATTAGTTACATGGTGTGTAGGGACCTAATACGATATATATGGGGTCGGTTAATCCCATATATATCGTATTAGGTCACTAGTACCGTGTAACGAATTTATCTTACCGACTATCTTCACATGTGGTAATTAGACTAGCGGCCTATCAAAGTGATTAAGTCTTCAATACTTAGTATTAAGAACCTACTTCTATTTGTCTATACAAAAACAAATGCCAAAATAACAACTTGTTAGCTTTAAATTTGTTTTATGAATTTATTTCAATCGTTCATTATCAATTTCTTCGTCTGTTGAAACCTTTCAGATTTCTTTTTGTTTTAAAAGGAAGTAACTCCTTACTAACCCCATATGGTACATTTTACTTAAATGTCCTAAATACATCGAAGATCGCAAGCAATTTCTAGATAATGTAGAACTTTATAAGGGTGTCAAATTTAAATACATTTACTGATAAATCTAAACTGTTTAATTTGTCTTGATGAATTGTCCAAACGGAAGAGGAAAATCACAGAAGCCTATTTTTGGTCCGCTTAGTTTATCTGTAATGGATCAAGGACTTTTAAAAGGAGGAGTGGTTTCATGTTAATAAGTGGAAGAGGAAGGAGCCAAACCTTATATTATACTATTTTTGAAGAATAAGGAGATAAGCAGTAAAATTCAACGGGTCAGCAAAATAACACAAAAATTAGCATTCATAGACATCTGTTCACTTTTTCGGTATTGAAAATCAAAGACATCTTTCGACTTCTATTTTTAATTAATGTGCACTTATAGTCAAAATTTAGAAAGCTATAAATAAGAAGACAATCGAAAATAAATCAAGACCAAGATATTAGGAAACGTATAGTTAAGTCCTGAAATTGAGAAAGTAGCTAAGTCGTAGCTAAGTTGTTATAACGAGTTATAGTTAAGTCGTCATAACGACTTAAAAATGAAACTACACCCTGACACTAACCGGCTTCCGTAGAATCACAAGTACAATTATAACAATGTTAAACAATGCCGAATTAAAGAAAGTTCGCAGGTTCTGGAAGTTCTAAGGGACGAACATTTGATTCAAATTGATCCTACCTTTTCAGACATGCAGCAACCTCAATTGTATCTGTATGCGATCAACAAAGCCACATTTCTTTAGATTATTCAGTGATAGGACATCGTATCTATAGCGAAACGTGAAATTAAAAGATAAAGCCAGCTTAATTCTTTTCATTCTCCGTGAGAAGATCCTGTATAATACGAAAAGGAACAATTCGACACAAAGACTTTTACAAATCAGCAAGTACACTTTAAGTTAAGTCACTTTGATGGCAATCCGACATGTTTCCTTGTAAGACCCATAACAATTGTATAGGTCCTTCCAAACAGTTTAGCTTTAAATGTCTTTTAATCAAAAATGATTTCTACATTTTCACTGAAAAATTTAAGCCTAAACAAATAAAATGATTTTGAACATTTAAAATCTTTGTTTCATTCCAATTTTAGTTGACAATATTTTCATTGATATTTGACCTAGTGTAGACATACATGTATATATAGATTGATATATGGCCTTTTCCATATCGACCTGGGTATCATCCCGAGACCCCTATATCAGCCGAGACGTTAGTTTATGGCTAGTTTACTTCCACTCGTTAGACATTTGCAAAACTATTATATTAATGCTTTAGTATATGATTAATATATTTATCATATACTTAGACTAAATAACATATGATTTTTACCGTATGATAATAGCATTAAATTTACGTAAATTCCATTTTTTCGAATTGGTGCTTAGCGGGCTGATATGAAAAGTTTATCACATGCTTCGACTTTTATCACATGCCTTTCCGTATCGTAATCGCATGGCATTCCGGTGATACTCGGCAAATTCCGGAAAATACACCTCAATGGTACGTTTTCAGTGAGGTACAAAACAATTATTTGGATACTGGAAAGTATATTGTGTAAAATGAAAAAAAAAAAAACAACAACAAACAAATGATAAAATAAATGCATTTTTAAAAGTTTCAAACATAATTTAGAAAGTTACTTTAAAAATGTTGACTTTTCAAACAGTGTTCATTATGTATATTTTTGAATTATTTTTATCGTTCATATCAACATATATCATACTGCTGTTTTTCTTCTCTGTTAGGGCATATGATAGAAAGATTTCTTATCAAATGCACTACATTTGGGGTCCGACGTCCGTGAACTTTGCACTCTTTGAACTCCTATTTGAGAACCACGTAAAGGATATATTAATCTGTTATTTTCTCCATTGTCGAAGCATATGATAAAAGATTATAACGTGTCATTTTCATATCGCATGTATTATCAGCCTCGGTCAATATCAGCCCTCGAGCCATGCGGCTCTTGGGCTGATATTAAACCTAGGGCTGATAATACATGCGATATGAAAATGCCATGTAATAATCTGATAGTATCACATAATTAAATGTCAGCACTTATCAACCCTTTACCGTAGAGACAGAGTTGACGGGTAGGTTTTAATATATTTATAATTATAAATATAAATGATTTATGATTTATGTCTTTCATCATTAAAAGAACAAAATGGAATATGAAAGAGTTTTCAGATACATGTATATATTTATGAATATTTAGTTAAATTTATTTACAAATATATTCAGATATATAATGATTTTTTATTTGTGTTATTCTTGCAATAAATTTCATAAATATATTAAATGTTAACATTTTGTAACTGAAATAAAACTACAAATTAAAAACAAAACCTAGTTTTAAATGAAAAGTTGGATGGGTTTTCAACAAAATACTTAAAAAAATATTATTCTTAGATAACAATCATATGACAAAAATCATAATTTTGGAAATTACTTTGCACATTTTACATCTAAATCAATAGAGGTATATCTGGACCCAATGGGGAAATACTGGGCATTACAGCTACGTAATTGTACAACAATATTTCTGAAAAACTTGCGACTGGAAATCGAAAATGACTTATTGTTTGTCAATTCAAAGTGTTATACTTAAATGAAAAGAAAAATCTCATACAAAGTTGATTTTTGCATATGAATAAATTTCTCGCTATTATAGAGTCCAAGTAAGACTTGCTGCAGGTATTGGCCCAACAGCTCATTGTAAACATGTATACATGTGCAGGCCTCTTTGGTATGTCACAGTTTGCCTTTTTCAAGGAGTCGAGGACAGAGGAAACTTGATCACAACATTTACAATATTTCCCAAATGTAAACCATTTTGTTGATCACTTTTAGTTATTATAGCATTGAAACTGCCAATATAAAACAAGGGCTTAAATGTGAGTTTCGGTTCAAGGCCGTATGAATTTTACAATTCTACTGGATACAATGACTTTTTCAGGAATATTTGTTTGAACCATCCTAACATTTGTGCATCTCCCATATCACACCTGTTTAAGCCAGCAAATCCTTATGCTTTTGAAGTGGACCATGATGACTTCAATCTTTCACCTGAGGATCTTTGGTTAAAGACAACACACTTTATTTTCAAATTTCCAATGAAGACCTTACTGCAATGCAGGAATCAACAGTAGGTCAACTAAAAGCAAACAGTGGCTAATAGGCCAAAATAGGACTAGCTTAAAAAATGGCTATATCATTTACACCGAGTTCTGTTTTATACACAGTAGCTATCAAGCATGATGAACCAGTAGCAATAGAGAGTTCAAGTCAGTCATATAGCAAGAAACCTTTAAAGTGGAATATTTGTGTCAAATTCACTTTCTTTTCTTGCTACTTCTCCAGGTGGATTAACAGAAAACAAAACATTGTTAGAAATCAAATCCCATATACATCCCGAAATGAACTAATCACACCTAAATCTGTTCCTTACTTGTCTGAGGTAAATGCATGGGGAGTTAGTGTTGGGTACTTTCATGTTCAATGACAAATGTTTTGATCTGAAAAACAAACATGTGACTTCTTTGTGTTCACATTTAAATATCACAATTTGTGTAATAATAATTTAAAGAAATTAAAAATTCATTGCTGAAATGAAAGACGTTTTAACTTTTTTATGACTAGATATTTCAAACAGGTAGTTCTTGACCAATATCATAAAATATATGATCGTTTATCTAATTATTGTTTTTGAATATGAATTATTGAATATTTCATTTTATTTCATTCATCAAAACTTGTTATTGACGTATAATCACTCAGCAAAAAATATCATAGCAACCTACACTGCTTTTGCTAGGTGTCCATTCTTTGTGTTTTTACCTTTTAATTTCTTTTTATTGGAATTGTCAATTTCATTTTCAACTCCCCATCCTTATTTTGGAAACACATGTGGTAAATGGCATTTTAGTGAATAAATACACTTATGTGCAGCATAAGTGACTTTATGGTACAATGAAAGAGTGTAACTTTTAATTGTATTAAGTCTTTTGATATCATGTTTTGTAAATTTTAGAAATACGTAGGAAATAGTTTTGTACAGTACATAGGTGCTTATCTGACTTGAAACTCATTGGAATTTTGTAATTGATATGGGGGCGCTACTTCAAGCACATGTTTTAATATGCAGCCTCTTTTTCAAATAGCTGCCGAAGGAAGAACACGTACAGAAATTTGGTGACACTCAATTTCATAAAATATTTTAATCATTTTAATCTAGGCATGCCTTTAAACACACTTATACTAGGTCATTCCATTTGCCATCGGCTTCACAACTACTTGAAATCAGGAAACGATCATAGACACCAATTAGACTTCAATTTGACTAAAAATTCAACTGTGGAGTGGCATGGAGTAGGAGGAAGAACTATTCATTAAAATGATAAAGTTCGACATGGGCATAGTTAAACTTAAAAACCCGAATGTGTTATTCTCCTAGCTGGTGGTAACGATGTTGTAGAGGACACGTCTGTTGAGGAAGTGGCATATAAACTGATAAGTTTCTGTTCGATACTGACAAATACGTATGGCGTTCGACGAGTAGTAATATGTGCCATCATGCCACGCTTCCCACGGGATAATTTCACATTGAAGAAAGATGGATACAATCGGGACAATGCAAGTGTCCGAGATAGGGCATACAAGAATATGTATTTCGAAAAAGCACAAGAAATAAATAAAGTGATAAAAACGAGGTTGAAAAATCATCGAAATTTATCTCTTGGGATCATAACAAAAGATTTTCTTTTGACACCACAAACAAAAATTCATGCAAAGATAAATTTATTTCCGATGGAGTACATCTGAATACGAAAGGTCAATACCATTTATACAAGTCAATACGAGGAGCAGTTATCAATGCCTGCAAAGAGATTAAATTAGAAAACGGAAATTAACACGTATCTGAATCGCACTCGTAAATTTTGTAATCAATGGAAAACTTCCGGTGGATAATCGCAACAGAATGACAATCAAAATTATGATGCATAATCATGGTTCAAGTAGTAGTTACCATAAATAAATACAAGTTAACAACACAAATTTACATATAAATCCCCTATGTTACTGTTTTTCGATCGATATCATATTACATATCACATTGTTATCGTACTTGACTTTTATACTAATGTAGGTCATGTATACATTTCGTATGTTTGAACTTTTGTTTATGCTTTTCTATGATGAGGGCAGAAGGAAGATTAGTTTTATAGCTAACTGTATAACCCTCTTTAAAAAAATTAGTGTGGTTGCTTAAACTAAATATTTAGTTACCAAAAGGGAAAATTTTACGGCAGAAACTTGCAATATTTCAGATAATAATGAACACAAACAAACAATTTTAATGGTCGTGGATCGTCCAGATTAAATTATTCAAACAAGGTTAACATGAATAATCGAGCTGAAATACAAAGAAAACAAATAGACGAATTCAATAAAACAAAATAGTCCTAATAAAAATTATTATGATTGAAAGTATTGTATCAAGTTTGTATTAGTATATTTCAGACAATGCCTCCAAAAGACAATCCTCGTATGGAGTGGCAGGTGCCATTAAAAAATGAAGACGGCCGCCCAGAGGAAGAAAACATCAACCACTATACCAAGTAGGCCGTCCTCCCCAAAATAATGCAGCAGTTATATCACCAGATGTCATGGAGGAGTTGACCAATAGGATAACAGAAAGGGTAGCTAGCCGAATGGAAAGGAGGATGGAGGAAATTTTGACAAGATAACTTCAAAAGGAAATAATGGCAATTCAGATGTTCAGGAGGCTGAGGTCCAACATCACATGGACACTCTGAACAGAAACATCCAAGGTACATGTAATGGAGAACAAAACCATGACAATAACAATGTGGTTGTCAGCCCAGAGGTTCTGGCTGTACAACCAACTGTTGATAAACAATTGTTGGGGCAATCAGCCTTTGTCAGTTGCTCCTCAAAACGGGGAAACATACCGGATAAAATAAAACAACAGATATGGGCGGAAAGTACATCGACTTCCATTTCCTCTTTGAAAATGATGAGACCAAATACAGATTACAACTTGTTCAAGGGACCGGCAACCCCAAACTGTCCATTACAGAAGAGCGAAACAAGAAAACATTAACTCTAAACCAATGGCTATCAGCCTGGAATAAATTTACAGCAATAATTTGCACTAAAACCCTGAATTAGGGTCTGTAATTCCCCACCATATGGAAATAATCCTGAAATGTCAAGATAAGGGGAACTGGCAATTTTATGAAATCGAATTCAGGAAATTATTAGAAAGAGGAGAAGCACAATGGGGATGTACACACCTAGAACTATATCTCAGAGCAAAATTGCAAGGAAATATTAAATCTGGGAATGACAACAACAAAAGTGGCAATACTTGCTGGCCAGCTGGAGCATGTTTTCATTTCATAAGGGTTTAGGTTGTAAGTTTGGTGATAAATGCAAGTTTCAACACAGATGTTTCAATTGCGGTTTCAACCACTCATTCTCAACATGCAAAACCAGTTCGGCTCCCTTATAAGTTCACACAAACCAGTAATAACTCAAAAAGATACAAGGCGGAATAACCAGCCTTTCGGGGACCTCTCTATCTAGTAACAGAGACGACACCTCTTCCCCAAGGACAGAAAAAACTGTCCCCACCAGAAAATGATGTTAACTATAATTCTAATAGCAATACACCAGTTAAGGTTGATAGGCTTGGATATTGGTTAAAAGGATATAATATTAAAATGTACAATTACTTAGTTAACGGGTTCAAATATGGGTTCGATGTGGGATTCAGAGGTTCTGTTCATCATAATACAGTTGATAATTTATTATCAGCAAAGACTAAACCGGATATTGTTAGACAAAAAATTCAAAATGAAATTAATGCAAATAGATTTGTCGGCCCTTTGATTCAAAACCTTTACAGAAATGCAATTATCCCTTCTGGACTAGCAGAAAAGAAAATGCCTGGAACATATAGAATGATCCACCACTTATCTTTCCCTGAAGGATCATCAATCAATGACAACATACCACAAGACAAATGCAGCGTACAGTATGCTTCCATTCAAGATGCAATAGAACTGATTAAGACCGTAGGAAGAAAAAGTTTTTGTGCAAAAACCGACATATCCAGTGCATTTAGAATTATAAACATAAAAGAATCACAATACAAACTGTTTGGCTTCATGTGGGAGGGGAAATACTATTACGATAAAAATCTGCAAATGGGTTGTAGTTCTAGTTGTCAAATTTTTGAGAATTTTAGCACAGCAATTGAATGGATCGCAAAAAATAAAGCACTTATTCCAAACATAGTGCATATTTTAGATGATTTCATGATAGTCGACAAAACCGAAGATGGGTGTAAGAAAAAACTAGAACGTTTTCTTGCAATTTGTAAAGATATGGGTATACCAATTTCTAAGGAAAAAACATTCCAGCCATCCCAGGTCATGAGTTTTGTTGGTTACGAAATAGACACTAGGTTGATGGAAGTTAGACTTCCCATTGATAAGCTTGCTAAATGTCACAATCTTATAACCGTAGTGTTACAAAAGGAAAAAATCACATTGAGGGAACTTCAATCTATCATTGGTACACTCAACTTTGCTTGTGCAGTTGTCATCCCAGGAAGAGCATTCCTGAGAAGACTAATAGACTTAACAATTGGGGTCAAAAAATCCTTTCATAGAATACGAATGACAAAATCAGTTAAGCAAGATCTAAATACATGGCAAAATTTTTTAAAGAATTTTAATGGGAAGTCATTGATTTTATCAGACCGTTGGTTAACATCTGATCAGCTACATTTGTTTACAGATGCCTCTGGTACATACGGTTATGGTGCTTTGTTTGGTTCACAGTGGTTCTTAGGCAAATGGGACACAAAATGGCAAAAACAAAATATTGCCTTTTTAGAGCTATATCCCATAGTCTTGGCAGTTGAAATATGGGGCCACCGATTTGAAAACCAATGCATATATTTCCATACAGACAATATAGCTTTAGTGTCTGTAATTAATAAACAAACATCTAAAGATGCGTTAATTATGTTTCTAATAAGGAGACTAGTTCTACACTGCTTGAGAAACAATGTGAACTTTAAGGCAAAACACATATATGGTTCAAAAAATGTATTGGCAGATGCACTTTCTCGTCAACAGGTACAGAAATTTCATCGGTTAGCACCATGGGCAGACACTGTTCCCAAACCAGTTCCCAATCTACCAGATTTGCCAAGCTACAGAAACCCTTAAATCAAATTTTAACAACATCTTATCTGACTCCTCACAAAAACTTATAGAAGAGCAATTATCCACTATAAGAGTTTTGCTGAAGAATATGGCATTAGATTTCAGTTTCCACTTACTAGTTCAGATCTCATACTATTTATAGCACATTTGAAAACAAAGATCTTGCATCAAGTTCTATCTCAACATACATATCAGCAATTGGTTTTACACACAAAATTAATAATTGGCCTGATCCAACTGATTCATTCATTATTGATAAGGTACTGAAATCAGTGCATAAGGGAAGAAATCAAGATATGAGACTTCCAATCACTAGTACGATTTTGAATCAATTAGTAAATGCATTAAAACAGACAATATCTAATAGGTATGATCAAATTTTATCCAAAGCAATGTTCACCCTAGCATACCATGCTCTTTTAAGAATTGGGGAGATGATAGTCAACAACAAAAATTACAATCATGTAATTAGTTTAAGTCAAGCTGTTGTGTTACACGAAAAATTAGTTATCAATTTTATGGACTTCAAACATTCTAACGGAAAACAATTCCATTTAGAAATAGCTAAGAATAAAAATGACAATATTTGTGCAGTAATGGCACTTACAAGCTACTTAACTTTGAGAACAAACACAACAGGTCCACTATTTCTCAACTCCAGTGGAGAAGCTGTTTCTAGACAATTATTCCAACATGCTTTGATTGGGGCTTTGAACTTTGTGGGCTCAGCAGAGCATATTACACACCTCATAGTTTCAGGATAGGCTTTGCTACCGACGCAACTGCAAAAGGATTCTCCACAGAAACCATAAGAACTTTAGGTAGATGGAAATCTGATGCATTCAAATTGTATATTAGACAATCAGGTCAAATTTCTAACCTTTAGTCATGTTTATCTGTCTCACAACTGACCATGAAATGACGTATTTTGTGAACGAATTACTGCCGTTTATTATTTTATATTTTGTACAGGGCTTGTGGTTCACAGCTCATTACATATCGCATACAGAATAACAGTTCATGTGATATGGAAACAGTGGACAATTGGGAAAGGTGATTTATGACGCTCATTTAAGCTGATACAAGGACAACCTAAAACCAGGAATTCATCTGTTTACCATTGAATTGACCAAATTTTACTCAGAAGAAATTGGCAGAAACCAGCTTGCCAGGACTGTAATCTTAAAATCTCCCATTTGCATTTAGTAATATTAAGCAATAAACTTATAACAATATATTAGGAAATACAGTTATTTGAAGGGAAATAGGTATTAATACAATTATTGAATGCATGTTTTGCTGTAAGAATTCAGTCAATAGTAAACAAACTTGGTCTGTTATTGCATCAGGTAAAATATTTGTCTGACACAATGTCTGTAAATTGTGTCTTTTAGTATATTTTGGTTTGTATCAAGTAGATACATTGATAAGACGCAATGTCTGTAAGTTGTGTTCTTTTAGCATATGATTGGTTTGTATCAAGTAGATACATTGATAGGACACAATGTCCGTAAATCGTGTTTTTAGTATATTTTGGTTTGTATCAAGTAGATACATTGATAGGACACAATAGATATAAGAAGATGTGGTATGAGTGCCAATGAGACAACTCTCCATCCAAGTCAAAATTTATAAATGTAAACCATTATAGGTCAAAGTACGGTCTTCAACACGGATCCTAGGCTCACACCGAACAGTAAGCTATAAAGGGCCCCAAAATTACTAGTGTAAAACCATTCAAACGGGAAAACCAACGGTCTAATCTATATAAAAACGAGAAACGAGAAACACTTATGAACCACATCAACAAACGACAACTACTGAACATCAGATTCCTGACTTAGGACAGGTGCAAACAAATGCAGCGGGTTTAAACGTTTTAATGGTACCAAACCTTCACCCTTTTTCTGAAACAATATTGTAACATCACAACATAGAAAGACACACTATAAAATATCAACTGAAATAGCTTAACTCAATCAAAGGACATAGTAACACCATTGAACATACACTGAACAAATAAATTTGACCTATGATACAATGTAAATTCAAAATAAATAAACTAAGGAAGAATAATAAAAGTAACATGTTATATCGGTATGAAATGTTAAACAATTTAAGAAAAACAATATGCTCGAACAAAAATATCAGCCATTTGCAATAACTTTAAACACAGGTAAATAAAATAATTTTGTTGTTAGGTATACGTATACAGTTACAATAGAGAAAGGAAATATTTTAACAAAATAAATAATTTTGATGTTCATAGTACGAAGTGGAAATTTATATTAGTACCAAACACTTATCAAAGCTGGTATATAGACCAGATATAACCCTGAATAACATTAAATAACAAAAAGCATTACAATTAGTATCAACAGGTCAAATAAACAAGAAAGTATGATTTGAGAGTACTCGCAGTTACTGACAGCTAGTTAAAAGCCAAAACAATTAACAATAAAAATCATGCATCAGAGACTAAAATCAACTAAAACACATCCCAGGGATTTAGTATTTTAACGTCATGGACAGTCAAAGAAGACATGACTAGTGCAATGCCAAAATAAATGTATCGACAGACAGTAGGATAGTTAGGAGTTTAACCTCTATATAGATCAAAATGAACGTGGGTGTGTCTTTAAACATCCCGTTTGAAAAGAATACAAATTTAGTTATGTTTTAATTTGCTGATGACAAAATCGATATTAGTGCCAATGTAAACTATATTCAAAGATCTAATTACAACATTGGTAAGATAACCTGAACTAATAAGTTTATTTAAAGGTTCGATGAGTTTCCACGGATCATATAGTGTTTTCCGCGCTTTAAGTACAATATTACCGTAAAATTTAGGATGTGAAATACCGTTTTAATCAGTTTTCTACAGGTACAGCCAAATTTACTAATCAAATCTTTGTATCTATGAAAGAACTTAGCAAAAGTTTTACGTAATTTATGGTAACGAAATCCCTGACTTAATAATTTACTAGTGATGCATTGATTACACAATGTCTGTAAATTGTGTCTTTTAGTATATTTTGGTTTGTATCAAGTAGATACACTGATAGGACACAATGTCTGTAAATTGTGTCTTTTTCGTATATTTTAGTTTGTATCAAGTAGATACATTGATAAGACACAATGTCTGTAAATTGTGTTCTTTTAGCATATGATTGGTTTGTATCAAGTAGATACATTGATAGGACACAATGTCCATAAATTGTGTCTTTTAGTATATGATTGGATTGTATCAAGTAGATACATTGATAGGACACAATGTCTGTAAATTGTGTCTTTTAGGATAAAGGACATTCGTGGGACTCAATGTCTGTATATAGAATCGTAAGTTTTATCATTTGCATAAGTAGGATGATGGTTGATGCAGGTTTACTTTAGGGCAGCGTTTTCAGCTCCATAAGAGCTTCTTACGTCATGGCGGTATCTGCTCCCAAAGTTGAGATGTTACACTATTGTTAACAAATTTATAGTCAAGGGAGATAACTCTTAATTGATTGACTTGTCAAAATTTCAATTTTAATAATTGATGACATTTGTCTTTTCACTTAATACATAATATGCTCATTGGTTCAGATTGTAATGAAAGTATTGTATATTTAAATTCCCAATTGGTACTTATAATCGTAGTGTATGCAAATTTTATACATGTATCTTTTGATATGATTGATTTTGAAACATAAACTGTCACATCTGTGGCCTGCATCATCATAACATGTGTTAGTTTTTATTTTGACTTTAGTGGACCATAAAATTCTTATTATATGTTGTAAATAAATATCAACACACTGTAATTCTAAATAGGTTATAGATAAGAGATGCTGTGTGTGTTGGACCTGATCTACTGCACTGCTACCTATGTTATCATTAGAGGGAATAATTGACCAATATTTCTCATTATGACTTACTATAAGTAGAGATATATGTCTCTGTTATAAGCTATGTATGGGAGAACAGCTGGTTCAAATAATGTCTGTCGATTGTCTGCTGAAAACACAAGCCCTCAAAATTTAACAAGTACATGTATGTGAACAACAAAAATTAAACATCTCTGATCTCTCTCATGTCAATTTCAGAGAACGTTTATATGAATCAGACCAAAAAAAATGAAATTATTTTCTGCGGCTTCCGGGCACCCATATGAGGGTTTGGATTTCGGGGTACTTAATCTTTGTTTTCTTGAAATTTTAGATTTTTATAGAATTTTACCTTATCTTTAGAAATATCGCTTTTCTGTAAAATTCTCATGAAAATGATTTTTCTATTAAAATTTTCTGTAATGAGGATTGTCTTGATTTCTTTATTCTGTATATCGTTCATTTCTGTAATCAGGATTGTATTACCTAATTCTTTTAGGTTCAATAGTTCTTATTTATACTTTTGCATCCTATTTTTCTCTTAATATTTTTGTTGTTGCTATTATTCTGTATTCTCTATAAACCCCATCTAGACCCGTATATATTCTGTATTCTCTATAAACCCCATCTAGACCCGTATATATTTTTACTTATAAAAGTCCTACTCACAACTTTACCTTGTTAGTGGGCCATCCTTTTCAAAATCTTGGATCCACAACTGCCTTTTCATATCATTTTTAATATCAAGAAATTCATACCTATTATATATTGTTTGACGAAAAAATTAGACCTAGCTTTATTATGCTATTTAATGGAGAGTAAACATAGATTTGTCATATTGCCTGATGCATTTATAACTGGGGTTTTGATTGCATCTTTAAAATATTAAACGTTTGCTTTCGGATACTTATAATATAATGAGCAACCTTATCAGATCTTATCCTACATTTGATATAAATAATCATATATTATGATCAATAGTATTTAAATCGGAGATAAAAGTCGACGAATGAAAAGCTTTAAAAACTTAACAATAAGAGCGCATGATCTATACTTTAAATTTTGAAAGGTAGGTAATCGAAGAAGATTCCAATAGATGACTAAGGTCCATCAGCCAATATTACACGAACATCAGGACGATAATCTGTTACATCTTATTTAGATTAATTAAAAAGAGTTCACACTTCAAGTTGAGGTTTAGCAGACCATCTTTTGAGTCACCTGCAGGAAGCAGTCCGAAAGAAGATATGTATACCATGCTCTGGCACATTATTGTAATCCCGCGCATTACTTAATTTATATCAGAATATAAAATACATGTATGCAATACGATTGCTATCACTTTTTCATTAAGTCGCAAATCACAAATCATAAGGTTCAGGGCGGATCCAGCCATTTTAAAAGGGGGTTCCTAACCCAGGACAAAAGGGGGTTCCAACTACATGTCCCCATTCAAATGCATTGATCGTCCCAAATAAAGGGGTTCCAACCCCGAACCCCCTGGATCCGCGCCTGAGGTTGTGGGAATAATTGAGTTTGGTCCGTTTCTAATTATGTCGCATCAATAATCGGTGACTTATTTTGTTGGTTTCGACTTTGCCTGATGCCAAAATGATACAATACCGTGAAATTGCATGCTGGACCCTTTTTCAAGCAGTAAAGCATCGTTACTCTATTTTTGACATGTTGGGTCAACCACAGAAATAGCCAACAGTACAGGCGCTTTAGGTACATGTGTGATCCCTTTTATCCTTTTTTTTTTGGGGGGAGTCCTTAAAGAGGAAAGGCCAATTTTCCTGGACTTATTTTAGTCATAGGAATAAAATCTAAAATTGGTTTTGAAATTAAATTGAAGATGACGTGATATATTTTGTCACAGTTTTACATATTCCTCTAAAATCAAAATACTATTCAGTGCTATATGCTGCTGTTGAAGTCATTTTATTACAAAATTACAATGGGTAGAGCAAATTTCAAATTTTATACTTGAAATTTAATAATAAAAACTAGAGCATATAATTAAAGTATTTTTAACAGTTTAAAATATCGAAGGACTTCGATAACAAAAATGAATTAATTAGTGTCCGAAAGACAATACATAGCTTTACTTCAGACATAATTTATTTTGGTTTGGTTAACGATGACCTTCTTATACATTTAAAGAATAAATACTTAAAAGCAAAAGATTTGCGAAAATCGCGGCTTTGAGCTATCTTTATTTGAGCTACAAGGGTGCTTGATCTATACTTTTAAGTTTTGAAAGGTTGGTAATTTTTTTTAGCTATTTAGCTATCACAATTTTTCCGGTTTTGACTATCTGCAGGCTCTTCAGGGGTTTATAATTTTGTGATTTGTTTAGAAATTACCCATTATATTGTTAAAACCTTTGAGAAAATACATTGGGTTGTGATACATGTACTAAGAATTTAGTTAATTTAGCACGAAAAGCAAAACAATTGGGATCTTTAAACGAAAACTCCGTTTTATCAGCCAATTTGTTCCCTTTATAAAAGTAAGGAGATGTGGTTTGATTACCAATGAGACAACTATCCACCAAAGTTCAAATGAAGTGGATGTAAGCAATTACAGGCAACCGTACGGCCTTCAACAATGAGAAAACCCATACCGTATGGTCGGCTATAAAAGGCCCCGACATGAAAAATATGAAACAATTCAATTGAGAAAACTAACGACCTAATCTATAACAAAACAATTTACGAAAAACAAATATGACAGACATGAACCAACGACAACCACTGAACTACAGGCTCCTGACTTGGGACAGGCATATAAAGAATGTGGCGGGGTTAAACATGTTTGTGAGCGCTCAACCCTCCCCTAACCTGGGACAGTGGTGTAACAGTACAACATAAGAACAAACTATTAACTCATCAGATAGATACAAATAGAAATACATCTAACAAAAACACAGAGTGGATGTGGACGGGTACATATACATCCCTAAAACAAAAAGACACTATAAGTCGCCGTCATGTAAAATTGGCACCATGTTTTGGGTCGAAAATTTTTAACTATCAACCGCATTCATTCGAGATGACGTTTTCAATTAGCAAAATCGGAAACCTTTTCAAAAACCTGTACTGCCCTATCTTTTATTGTGATTGCACTGTATAATCTTGACCTTCACATTATCCAAGATTTATTTCATTGTAAATCCGCCATCTTGGTTTCTATGAGGATCCTTTATTTACATAACATTCGTTACTCTCCGGTAATAATCGTGTCATCGATGTGATACAGTTTCCGCGCTTTTGAATGTTAACAATAAATATGAAGGAAAGATCCGGATGCTTCCGAGAAAATAGACTGCACGTGGAACTCCACGGCAACACTTCCGGTAATAACAATGTCGGATTCCACCATTAAAATAATCTGGGATTATGTGAAGGTCAGGATTATACAGTGCAAGCACAATAAAAGGTAGGACAGTAGCTGATTTTGGAAAGATATTTGATACCGCTAATTGAAAACGTCATCTCGAATGAATGCGGTTGTTAGTTAAAAAATTTCAAACCAAAACACGGTGCCAATTTTACATGACGGCGACTATAAGTATAGATCTGAGAGTACTCGCAGTTACTGACAACTAGTTCAAAGCCAATAACAACTAATAAAAAATCATGTATCTTAGACTAAAATATCATTCAGTACACATCCAACATCCAGTGGATTTAGTGTAAAGACGTCATTAACAGTCAGAGAAAACATGACCTTGTGCAATGCCAAACTATAGGTATCGACAGATTGTAGTACCGTGAAAGTACATATGTGTAATATTTAGTATGGTTTTAATTTACTGATAACAAAATCAATATTTATACCAATAAAACAATATTCAAAGATTTAATTACAGTTGAATAGGTAACCTTTACAATACGTTTATTTAAAGGATTGATAAGTTTACCCGGATCGTATCTAAATTTTGTTTGTTATTGGGAGTCAATTTTGAATAGCATAATGTAACCTATATACAATTTTTGTTGAAAATCTATCAAAATGAAGTTTCTCAAAATTTGAATTTTTCACCAAAAATTAGTTTTTCATTCCGAGAAGTTGTAAAATTTATAAAACAAAATCGAAAGGGACCTTCCTTGAATTGGTTTCAACACTAGTCAGTTGCTCTATATAGTGTCAAGGCAAGATAGTGTCAGTTTTGAAATGGCAAAGGACGGAGACGGTGAATTCATTCATAAAAGAAAATCAATACGTACACAAAATAAAAACAAAAGGAAAGGAAAGGCGCATTCATTGCTGTTTATTCGTCTCATTTATAGTCCAATTAGACTCCAAGATGGAATTCCCTCACTTTAAGTTGAAGACGGCTTTAGTTCCGATTTGAGTGGGTATCTTTGCTTTATTTCAAATTCTATTAAGCTACAACGGAAGAACATCACTGCTGGGTTATATGACAATTAACAAATTGTCAAATAAATCTAACTAATTTTGTAAAAAATTGCCCGACAATTTCAATGTAAAGTACAAAACAATACAAGCATTTAGACAATCACGGGATACTTTAATTTATTTCTTAGATAAATTAGATACAAATATTTTATTTAATAATTTAAAAATGTGGCGGTGCATGTTCCCAAGGTCAAAGCAAAAAGTGGCGGTGCATGTTCCCAAGGTCAAAGCAAAAGTGGCGATGCATGTTCCCAGGGTCAAAGCAAAATGTGAACTAGAATACGGAAGCCCATTCAGGATATCCCAAAACCTAATAAGAATTCTAGTTAATGAACTTAAAAAATCGAGATTACGGATTAAATCGTTATCATGAATTATAAAATTCGTTATTAAGAATTAAAACGTGTTACTGTCTGCGAAATTATGTAATTCGGGATTTATCACAGATTTTTTTTATTAGTGATAACGGATTGAATTCGTTTTCGCAATTTAAAAATTCGTTACCACGGGTTTGAAAATATATAATAACGCAATTAATTCGTGATGAAGAATTACATATTAAATGTTATTATTAATTCCACAGATTCGTTATCATCAGTTTAATCCGTGATAACGAAACATACAATTTGTGATAACGGAAATTAATCCATGATCACGAATAACAAAAGTCTGGGGTAACTAATTCCTCAGATTCGTTATCACGAATTAAATCCGTGATAACGAATTACAAAATTAGTGATTACGATTTTAATCTCGTAATCTCGAATTCAAATTATATTTTTGAAAAACGGCTTCCACAATAGAGGTTTAACCAAGGATTTGTATAGTCTTACTATACAAATCCTTGGTTTAACCATAGAAGTTAAGAGTATATCTCTGGTATAGGATGGGGTATCTGAATCCGTTTTGTGATATTCAACAATTTATTACATGAGGTGGATGGGGCATTCAACCCTTGGCTATACCCTTAGGCGCATTGCCTAGGTCCTAACATAGAAATTAAGTAAATTTATTGTTTTATTGTCTCCATTTGTCGAAAGGGGATTTAAAGAATAAATGAATAACTAAACAGTAAAAATGTATTTGGATATTAGCAATACGTTCTCTCAACTCATGCTTGAAAGAAAAAATCCAATGAAATATGTAAACCAAAAAATGTAGTAAAATAACTTTTGGTGCCCTCTTTAAAATTGACAGATGTTTCCCTGACCAAGCATAATCTCGTTCGTCTTATGGACATTTTTTAAGTACTGTCAATTGAACAGCATAGTCAAGAAATATCTATGATCTACATTAAGAAATTTTCCGTGCATTTACAAATACCGATATCTGACCCTCTTGTTTCGTTGGGTTGTTGTCTTTTTGACTTATACATAAAATCTTCTTGTAAGAATAATAAAACAAAACGTTGCATGCACAACTGTGCATAGAAATTTCTTACATGAATATTGTCTAAATTTTGATATTTGTTTTGTATATGACCTTTTTAATTCCTCGATCATTTATACCGAAGAAAACATGTTATTTTTGCCAACGTTTTACGTGGTTACATGTGAAAAACAACTTTGTTCTTATGAAGTGATTTTACACAACCCAGGTGTGTGAGAGGAAGTAGCACTCGAATACATATTCAACCCAGTCACAATCTTTGTGGGCCTGTCCGAAGTCAGGAGCCTTTAATTATGATGTTGTCGTCGGTTGCTGTCTGTCATATATGTTTTTTTTCGTTTATTGTTTATCATAAAGGGGCGACCATTTGATATTTTGCGCGGGGATGGGGATACCTGCTATATCTAAAACAAATAATATTAAAAGAACCACGCAAAGGACAAGCGAAAGAAAAGAATACCAACAAGTGAAATGAACTGTTGTTTTCCCCGTCTGACTCTCCTGATAAAGATAAATAAAATGCTCCGCAGGGCGCAGCTTGATACGACCGCAGAGGTCGAACCCTGAACAGTTGGGGCAAGTATGGACACAACATTCAAGCTTGATACAGCTCTGAATTTGGATTGTGATTAAATATTTGACACAGCATAGGTTTCTGACACAGAATGAATGTGGTCTAAGAACTTAAATATTTTAAATTGGACATTCACCTATTATGGTCCAATATCCAAAATCTAAATACATGGTTAGATTCAGCATATCAAAGAACCCCAAGAGTTCAATTTTGATGAAATCAAGCAAAGTTTAATTTTGGACCCTTTTGACCTCAATGTGGACAAAGTTGATAACGGGGCCCAAAAATCAAAAATCTAAATACATGGTTAGATTCAGCATATCAAAGAACCACATATATTAAATTTTGTTGAAATCAAACAAAGTTTAATTTTGGACCCCGATTTGGACCAACTTGAAAACTGGGCCCATAATCAAAAATCTAAATACATGTTTAGATTCAGCATATCAAAGAACCCTAAGAATTCAATTTTGTTAAAATCAAACTAAGTTTAATTTTGGACCCTTTGGACCTTAATGTAGACCAATTTGAAAACAGGACCAAAATTAAGAATCTAAATACACGGTTAGATTCGGCATATCAAAGAACCCCAATAATTCAATTTTGATGAAATCAAACAAAAAGTTTAATTTTGGACCCTTTGGACCTCAATGTGGACCAATTTAAAACGGGGCCCAAAATCCAAAAACTTAATACACGGTTAGATTCAGCATATTAAAGAACCCCAAGAGTTCAAGAATAAAACCCCATTGAAATTGGTCAAGAAATAAGCAATTTATACAAAGTATCTTCTTTTGCACAATACTGTGCAATTTAATATTTCTTGCAATTGCGCAATACTGTGCAATTGAATAGTTCTTGCTATTGCGCAATACTGTACAATTGACAATTTCTCGCTATTGCGCAATATTGTGCTATTGGCTATTTCTTGCTATTGCGCAATATTGTGCAATTGAAGATTTCTTGCTATTGCGCAATACTGTGCAATTGAAAATTTCTTGCTATTGCACAATACTTATTATATAATAATTTACACATCCTGTTTGGTATGTATCTCCTGCCATATCATTATTATTTGCTTTTAAATATAAATCAGAAATAACCAACTTAAAATGGAAAATTTTAAAGAAAAAAAGGAAAAAGGGAAAAATAAAAATCCCCCAAATTTTTGAACCCCTTATGATTCATCACCCCAAACTCAATCCCAGCCTTCCCTTTGAGGTATGGTACCTTGCAGTACAATTTCAGAGAGATCCATACACTTGAACACAAGTTATTGTCTGGAAACTAGAAAATGCTTATTTTGGCCCCTTTGGCCCCTAATTCCTAAACGTTTCAGGCAATTACCCCAAACTCAATTCCAGCTTTCCCTTTGTGATATGGAACCTTGTAGTACAATTTCAGAAAGATCCATACACTTACACACAAGTAATTGTCATGAAACTAGAAAATGCTTGTTTTTGCCCTTTTGGCCCCTAATTCCTAAAATTTTGAGGCAATTACCCCAAAAATCAATCCCAGCATTCCCTTTGTGATATGGAACCTTGTGGTACAATGTCAGAGATCCATACACTAACACACAAGTTATGTCTGGAAGTTACAAAATGCTTATTTTGGCCCCTTTTGACCCGTTATTCCTTAACTGTTGGTACCATAACCCCAAAATCAATCCCAACCTTCCTTTTGTGATATTTAACCTTATGGTAAAATTTCATTGAGATCCATTCACTTAAACTAAAGTTAGAGTGCGAAAACCAATGCGTCTTCGGACGACGACGACGACGCCGGACGACGCCAGACGACGACGACGACGCCAACATCATACCAATATACGACCGCAAAATTTTTGCGGTCGTATAAAACCCGAAAAGTGCTTCTGACGCAATACAGTAATAAAGTTTTCCCATTTTGCCATTTGGGGCCTATTTGGTATGGGTTTAACTCAATTTTAAAGGCTGTACGGTGACCTATAGTTGCTTATATCGACGTTATTTGGTCTTTAATAGATTGTTATTGGCAATCATACGTCCTCTCTTTATTTTTTTACCTATCAATTAAGGCGTGAGCTTCAATAATGTGCCAGAGTATGGTTACTTATCTTCTTTTGCTTCCTGGTGACTAATCATCATCTCATCATAAGATGGTATGCTAATCCCCGATTTGAAGCGTGAACTTGCGGTTCTTGTTTAATTGATCTAAATAAGATGTAACAAATTATCATCCGGAATGTTCGTGTAATATTGGCTGATGGACCTTATGAGTATGAGTTTTACTCATTGTTGAAGGCCGTACGGTGAACATAGTTGTGAATTTCTATGTCATTTGGTCTCTTGTAGAACTTTTCTCATTGGCAACCAAACCACATCTTCTTATTTCTATACTTAGTCAGCAATTCTAATCATCTTCGATTACTAACCTTTCTTAAATTAAAAGTATATAGATCATGCACCCATATATTGTCAAGATTTTTAAAGTATCTCCGATTTAAATATTATTGATCTAATAACCGCTGAGCATACTTTAACGGTCGGGCTAGTTTTCCTGTTCGTTCGGTAGTACCTTCCCTTAGTAATGTGATATATAGTAATGAAATATGATGATGGAAGTTTTTAACGACCTTGACTGGCTAAACAGCCTTCGCACGGTCGGCTTATATATATATTTACAATCTTTATAGTATATTTCATTGTATAATTTAAATTTGTAATTCATTTAATATTTAAATTTTACAATTATTTTCTAATTATAGATAAAAACAAGAAAATTTGAAAGTCTTTGTTTCATTAATCACCTTATTTCAATTCAGAAGTCAGGCGGCAGGGGCGTAGCTAGGTATCCAATAAACTGTAGGCACAAATTGCGGCAGGGGTTTGGGGGCCGCTTAAGGCCCCAGCAGGTCCAGGGCAGAGCCCTGGTAGGGGGTTCAGGGGGCGAAGCCCCCGACGGAAAACGGTTTTCAGCATTTTTAGTTGCAAAATTTTGTGTACAAAATATATAAAATTTACTGGTCATTTTATCATGATAATATACATGAAGAAAAATTCGAAGAATTATAGATAATTTTACAATAACATCTGACTGATGAATTGACGCAGTACAATCGGAAATCTAAAAAAAAAATATTTACAATATGCATTGCCCAGCGTAGATCAGCGTAGCCCTTAAATAAGCAGTCTTTCCTGTTTTAGTATTTTCACATCTATTCCTTTCTGATTGAGGATAATTGATATATACGTCAATTGATAGTACATATTGACGATCCTTCATTAAAATAATACTGAGACTACATGTACTCTATACATACTATCATTTGGGCTAGACATCGACCATTCATCTTTTGATTCTTAAACCTTCACCCTCCACCGGCCACACAAACAGTCGATGCCTAATCCAGATGTTCGGTTCTGGTTATACTATCTAACAAAATTCAAGAAATTCATATTTTCTGATATCCTGTACTGTAAAACTACTACCTGCTAAGGAATTTGAATAATCATGGTCATTACACGCAGATCTGAGAGTACTCGAAGTTACTGAAAGCTTGTTGATTGATTGATTTCTAAACATCCAGTGGCAAATAGTGGCAGGTAGGTCCTGTAATAGGGTCGTCCAGGATGAAGGTTTGGAAGTTTGGAAATGCCATTGGAAAA
>JAASAO010001197.1:0-21210 GCA_017311375.1 Mytilus coruscus | reverse complement strand
AATCATGTCAGTACCGAAGTACTGACTACTGAGCTGATGATACCCTCGGGGACTGATAGTCCACCAGCAGAGGTATCGACCCAGTGATGTAAAAAATTGAAAACAACACGTTTAATAATTTCATGCGTCCGAAACGCTTTTCTGGATTTACCTTCATCAGGAACGCTCAATGACAAACATTTGAAATCTGAGGGTTGTATAAGTACCGAAACAGTTGAAGAGCTATATAACAAAAATACATAAAAAGAAAAAAAAAATAGCAAAATTCATCTAAGGTCAACTTTGCCTGAGGGAGTTGAAACCTTAGTTTCTTTATAATTTAAAATTTATAAACGGACAATTTTAGAAAAGTTTGTTAGAAATCATGTCAGTACCGAAGTACTGACTACTGAGCTGATGATTATGGAACGCCAACACTGTCTTCTTATGCCCATTTTCATTATATGATGCATTTACCTTTATATGATGTGCACTTGTCGTCATATGATGTGCAAACACCTTTATATGATGTGCAAATATCCTTATATGATGTGCAAATATCCTTATATGATGTGCAAACATCATTATATGATGCAAATATAATTATATGATGTGCAAACATACTTATATGATGTGCATATATACTTATATGATGTGCATATATACTTATGTGATGTGCAAATATACTTATATGATGTGCAAATATACTTATATGATGTGCAAACATTCTTATATGATGTGCAAACATTCTTATATGATGTGCAAATATACTTATATTATGTGCAAAGACCCTTATATGATGTGCAAATATGCTTATATGATGTGCAAATATACTTATATGATGTGTACATATCATTATATGATGTGCAGTTTCCTTATATTATGTGCAAACATCTTTATGTGATGTGGTTGTGTCATTATATTATGTGCTTGTTATCTTATATGATGTGGTTAGGTTTACTTCATGATATGATGTCGAAACGTCATTATATGGTGTGCTTTCATCGTCGTTATGGCCAATGAACATGATTACGATTAGAATGATTACTGTCTTCGTCATAACTGATTCCGATCTGCTTCTGCGGAGTAACTACTATAAATCAGGCTCAAATCTGTAGCTACCGTTTGGAAAATGGTTGAGACTTAAAAGAGATATACACTTCAGTACTTTGATTTATATGTTCTTGTCTATACCATTTTGCAAGAAAATGTTTCTCTATAGATAAGTTATCAAGATAATAGCCAATAAAACAACAAAACTCTGAAGAGCCAAAATTGCCCAAAAAGGACATTTACTATAGAGTATATTCAGACACATTGCACTATTTGTTTTTTTTTTAAATCTATTATAGTTTCCAGGATAATCGCAAAATATTAAAAGCCGCTGCCGTAAATCTTCACTTTCAAAAATTCAAAACACAACTCTCTGTCTGTAAGAGAACAACAGGTCCCAGTAAACAATAAATAAATGCAGTGTTTTAAGTTCATTAAGACGCCAATCTGATTAGATTACAGATATTGTGTGTTCAAGCTTTGCTTACGTCGATCTGAAAACGCTCAATTCAAGACCATTGGAATTCTCTGGTTTTGTCGGATTGATCCACACCTTCAAAAATATGAAGGCTGAAATTTTATTGGCTGATGTAATATTTACCAGGACAGAAAGTAAAATGAAGTGTTGTCAGATCCTTGTAACCAAAACTTAGACAGATGATCTGTACATTATATATTAATCGAATGTGTTAAACCAACTCTAGTGTGGTTAGGAGAACGTGTATTTACTTGTTCGACGTTAATAAAAAAATAACATGGTTATTTTTTTTTTTTTTAATTTCATTATTGTTTTATTTTTCCCTCATTTTAAATGGAAACAAACTATTTCGCTTCCCTTCTGAAATTAATAAAATCTCTTTCAAGAAATTTGGAATCATACATTTACAAAAAAAACTTGACCCCCCCTAGAGGTGAATATATGAGCGGCTTCCCACGAAACCTTTTATATTGCGGGTCACTGCATGTCTAGTGGTGGTGCTTTCGTTGTAGCATGTTCGCCTCGAGTGAGGGAGGTCGTGGGTTCGAACCCCGGCCGGATCAAAATCAAAGACTTTAAAATTGATATTTGCTGCTTCCCTGCTAAGCACGCGAATTTAAGAAATAAGAGCAAAAGCTGGTCGGCTCGGAATCAGAATAATGTGTCCGGGTAAGGTGACATGTCGTCCTTCGGAATATTACCTTGTGAACTAGCATGTTAGAAAATCCAGCTCAGGGTGTCGGTCTAGTACAAAGCAGGGTTGATATTCATATCACATTAACATGTTCTTGTACGAATATGCATATCAATTTGCCGCTGGCCGTCAAGCATCCATCCATAACCATCTATAGTTGAAGCTGTGAAATATATGCACGAAAACATAATAAAAGCTGCACGCAAATGTAATGCACCTAGTTGAAGTTCAGTCCATATCTCCTTTAATCCATTTCGGATGGAAGGGATGGGCGCTCGGTGGTCGAGTGGTGTAAATAGAGGAACTACTGCATCAATAGCCTGTCAACACTTAGGTGTGTGAGTTCGAATCCGCACGTGGCAGGTAAGCTCGACTCCAATCTTAATTGACCAGAATTTTCCACAAATATAGACTCATCGCCACGAAATACCATGACAGTGTTGAAAACGGCGTTAAATAACAATCAATCAACAAATTATTCCATCAATCATCCATACCGGTATAAATATGGCCTCTAAATCTATATCGTTATTCTCATAAAGTCAATGTATGACATCAGTACAGAGGTGACAATAATAACTATTTACAATATATACAAAACAAGAGAGAGAGGTTTCAAAAGTCCCTAGCCAGGAAGACAAACGCACGTGTTTATTATTTTTTTTATAATAACTGTATCATGTCGTATACAATTGGAGTATTAATACTCTTTACGTTTTTGGTCGAAAATAGTACACATACATTCAAATATATAGTGATATTCGTCTCCAATTGTTACATTGATGGCAAAAATGGTTTTATCTTAATACGCTTTGCCACCTTTCTGTTTCAATCGGCAATTTGTTATTAGTCTTTCGAAATCGACAGAAAGCAACGTCATGTTTAAAGTTCAAAATAATAAAATATTCCTCAAATTCCAGCTTAAAAAATTTGTAGTTAATAGCTTTTGACGAATTTTGGATTAGCGAATTACAGTTCTGAAAAAAAAATGGTCCAACAACCTTTGCTTTATACATGTAACAGTTTTTAGTTCACCGTATAATTTGATTTCAGATTTAAAAGTAATTTACAGAATTTTAAATGTATCTTTTGTAATATATAATTATTACTAAAACCTCATACTTCGCACCCATACAACAGAATGGGCTTGATAATTTTGTCAAAAAGATCAAGTTGACATTTTACAGAAAGCTGATACATCCTTCCCATTCTCAGGTTTTCGTACATGGCTTTTAAGGCCTTATCGGATAAATGTTTTTTGTCATATTAAAATTTCCCGTTTTAGTAAAAATAGTTCTCAAATAGTTATAATATTATTGTTTTTTTTCTATCTCAATGTTATTGTCATTGTAAGACAATCGGAGATTTTTTGGCAAACGTCCAAAACAAAACACTAAGGCCTTGATTTTGTGAACTTCACTTTCAAGTTCCAAGCCTTACAATAATCATGGAAGGCATTGAGTTGAGTCTGCAGGTCCTGTGCTGTGTCGGCCAACAAAACCGTGTCATCTGCGTACAGTATAATAAAAAACTTAAGATATATTTTTAATTCTCTTTCGAGATCTTCTGGTATAGTTCTGTTAAGTCCTGTAATATTTTTACTCACTAAGAAATGTTTTTAGTCAATCAAAAGAAAAGCAAATAGAAAAGGTGATAAGTTTTCTCCTTGTCGAACACCATTGTCACAAGCAAGCAAAGTATTCCGAATTATAATTACTAGAAGATGCCAGCGAAATCGCGGTACAATTGGGAAGTGTTGCCACAGTAATTTGGTGGACACAGTAAGGATTTGGACACGGTTAATGCATTTAATTCTATTTCTTTAAAGAGACGAACACGAGGAACATAATGCAAAAGACGGGCGTCACCCCATTCATCTCGGTTGGAAAATATAAATATTAAATACCCTAAATTGGAAAAGTGTGGCAAAGTGTGATTTTCAGTGTTTTTTCGCCCTTTTAACTCAATAACCGTATGAGCTACGTAAAATCGGCTGACATTACCGATAAGGATCAAAATGAGTAACACAATGGGAAAAAAATCCCATCTAATCGGATAAAAAATAAAATCTAAAACACTTCTTCAGGAATCAACCCCTTTTATCTCAGAAACCGTTGACGCTACTCCAAATCTGTTGACATACTCAAGTTGCAGAATTTTATAAGAAATTAAAAAAACACCCCCATTAAAATAAGTTGAAAACAAACAATCTGTATATGCAAATATGTGAACATTACCCAACCTGGCCATTTCGCATTTCGCGGGCAGTACGTCGACTAAGCATGCGGTCTCCGAATTCGGATATTTTCTCACAAAATTGGCGTTTTCCGTGGAAAAAAATGATTGTTTCAAAGACAAATTAAGGAAGTACAAAACACTACATTTATACGTCATATCACAAATATTTCCGACTTTGCATGGTTTAAGAGGAGTTGCGGCTCAATGAAATCGGTCTCTTCCTTAAGTAGTATAGATTATATGATATACTAGATTTAATATCACTGTACATATTCAATACTACATTATACATCTTACCATTCATATTATTCAATAACATTTTATAAAACAAACCATCTCGCTATATTATGCATGAGTAGATAATTTATAGCTATTGTTATGAAATATTTTTAAAACTGACTGTGAGTTCAATGGTGTCTTTTGCAATGAATAGAAATAAGAAGATGTAGTATAAGAGCCAATGAGACAACTCTCCATCCAAGTAATAATTTGTAGGAGTAAACAATTATAGGTCAAAGTACGACCTTCAACACGGAGCATTTGCTTAAACCGAATAGCAAGCTATAAAGAGCCCCAAAATTTGTTTTATCATATTTTCGCCTCAGCCGGGAGTTTCTTCAACTAGCCCCTGTATTAATTGATCTTAATCTTCCTCCAAAATGTTTGAACCGTTGATTTTATTAAATTGCATTGTCTCATTTTCCTAAAAATTGCACTTTCGATAGCGTACACATATTTGAGCCGGGTTTATAGTTTACAGAAGCAGATCGGAATCAGTTATGACGTAGACAGTAATCATTCTAATCGTAATCATGTTCATTGACCATAACGACGATGAAAGCACATCATATAATGACGTTTCGACATCATATAATGAAGTAAACCAAACCACATCATATAAAATTATAAGCACTTAATATAATGACACAACCACTTCATATAAAGATGTTTGCACATAATATGAGGGAAACTGCACATCATATAATGATATGTACATATCATATAAGTATATTTGCACATCATATAAAGATCTTGGCACATAATATAAGTACATTTGCACATCAAATAAGAATGTTTGCACATCATATAAAAATGTTTGCACTTCATATAAGTACAATTGCACATCATATAAGTATATTTGCACATCATATAAGTATATATGCACATCATATAAAGGTAAATGCACATCATATAACAAAACTACCTAAAAAAAAGAATAGCTAAATTCATCTAAGGTCAACTTTGCCTGAGGAAGTTGAAACAGTAGTTTCTTTATAATTTAAAATTTATCAACGGACAATTTTAGAAAAGTTTGTTATAAATCATGTCAGTACCGAAGTACTGACTACTGAGCTGATGATACCCTCGGGGACTGATAGTCCACCAGCAGAGGTATCGACCCAGTGATGTAAAAATTGAAAACAACACGTTTAATAATTTCATGCGTCCGGCGCGCTTTTCTGGATTTACCTTCATCAGGAACGCTTAATGCCAAACATTTGAAATCTGAGGGATGTATAAGTACCGAAACAGTTGAAGAGCTATATGACAAAAATACCTAAAAAAAAAAAAAAAAAATAGCCAAATTCATCTAAGGTCAACTTTGCTGGAGGAGTTGAAACCTTAGTTTCTTTATAATTAAAAATTATAAACGGACAATTTTAGAAAAGTTTGTTATAAATCATGTTAGTACCGAAGTACTGACTACTTAGCTGATGATATCCTCGGGGACTGATAGTCCACCAGCAGAGGTATCGACCCAGTGATGTAAAAAATTGAAAACAACACGTTTAATAATTTCATGCGTCCGAAGCGCTTTTCTGGATTTACCTTCATCATGTTATCCGTTCTGTAATAAACAATTAAGGACATGTGGTATTACTGCCAATAAGACAAATACCAACCATAAATCAAATGTAGTGGATGTAAACAATTATAGGCAACTATACTCACTCCAACGATGAGAGAAGTCCATACCGTATATTCAACTATTACAAATCATGTTACAAAAATGTGAAACAATTCAAACGTTAACACTAATGGCCTAATTTAGAACAAAATAAGTAACGAAAAACAGACGTGTACCAGCTACAGGCTCATGGCTTAAAAAAAACGCATTTAAAGAATGTCTATCAATTTGATATCAATTAAAGAAATTGCATGAACTTAACACATATCTTCTATATTTTTTGTAATAATTTAGCTCACCGCAGACTCAACGTACACTACTAGATGTACAGTCTGTCACATAAGGGCCATCTATTTGCATTGGTGAGGTAATACACAAACTATAAATACAATTACCTATTTCATTTTCATAGGACATCGACCGTAAATATTCTGCAATACAGTAATGATGCTAATCATTTCTGAACCAATGACTCATTGCTTGAAGTATCGAGCAACGTTATCAAAAGTCACATTTCAGTTACTTAAAGGTTTCACGCTAGAACACATATTCCAATGGTCTCGGAGGAAGCCATCTTGTAATGGTACGTCGTATTCATGTGTGATTGTTCAAATTTAAAGATTAGAAAAATAAACTAAACTTTAATCATTGTGTCAAATAAAGATATTTCATATATTTTTAAATAGAGATATATTGAAAAAGATAGAATAAAATCATTGATTTTTTGAGAAATGAAGATTCGTGAAATTTTTCATTGGAGAAAACGTTTGCTATTATCCAACAAAACATCATCAACACTGAGTTAATATAATTGACTTAACACACAAAAAGGAAGACAGATCTGAGCATAAGCTGACAATAGCATACATTCGAAATGAACAAAAAAGCTATACCGAGTAGATTTGTATTACATTACTTACTACTATACACGACGAGAAATCTGTAAGTGTTTACACAGTCACAGGAATATGCATTTGAAAGCTTTGGTGGCAGTTGTGGCATACATAAACATACTGGTTCAATTTGCGCCTGTCAAAATTTTGTACTAATAGATGATTGAATCTTTATTATGTATGCTAAAATGTATTGATAATTCAATTATATGTAAAGCATATGCATTATTTGATTTATAAATAATAAAAGTACCTGTAAATAAAATTGAACTTAATATACGTGTGGCATTGTTAACGTCAATATATACTTATAGTATACTCATGACTTTTGTTGACAATATAAAAGATAAAAACTGCACAATTTTAACCAACTGCGAAGAAGTTTCACATATCCCAAAGCTGTATACACTGTTTAAAAGACGTCAAGAACGTAACATTATAGTTTTATATACAAGTACACATAAAATACTAACTCTAAATACAAAATATTTATAACTACTGCATTGCATCTCAGAATCGGCTATTGTTGGTACTTGAAATAGATTTCCTCTTGTATTATCAAAGATATAACAACCTATAAGATAATGAAAGATTTGTTTCCCAATCGAATTCTAACCATAAAGAATAAACACACGATTTACATTTCTTATGTCTGTATATCTCATCTTTAAACATTCCTTTTCATAAAGATAAGTGTGATAGTATGCTGTTTATCAGTAAATGTCACACGGTTGGAAAAGACAAATATCAAAGTCTCACTTAAACTGTAAACGATAAGTGTAAATTGTAAACACAACATTTTTGTTTTGTGTGGTAAGGACACAACAAACATATTTTGTTCTTCTTTTCTTAAAACAATTGCGAACAAAGCACGTATCTTAAAACCTACGTTTATTTCCAAAAAAGTTCAAAGAACCCAAAAGATTCAGTGTATAATATGACTATACGGAAAAAGTTCTTAAATTTTTGTAATTCAGTATCAGGATTTTTGGAATAGTGAGTGGTTACTATTTGATTTGATTTTGTTTTAAAACAGTTTGATCAGGAAGCCGTTAGTAAGTCAAAAAAGAAAAAGAAAGATATCTAATTCAGATTTGCACGTCATAGGTATTCATATGGATCACAATGTTTGACTCAACATCAAAACTAAAGACAAATGAGAAATAAGTCATAGTTTTCAACTTTTAAAAAATTTACGTGACTGCGAATACCTTACAATGATACATGGCTACAGATTTTTATGTTTTCAAGTACCTTACCTATTATTTGTAGCCATTTTGATATCAGCTCAACTTTTCAAATCCATGCCGATGAAGATTTAGGTGATTTAACAGTAGAATCGTAGCTTATCACTGATGCTAGATATCCATTATTGGCTTTACAGTTGTCATAAGCCTCCATCCAGGTAAACGATCCTCGTGGCGACAGCAAAACTAATTTGTTTAACATGAAGAAAGAAATAAAACATAAGATTTTGACGCAGATAACTTGAAATGAACAAACAAAGCCAAGCCAAACGTTTGAACTTGTAAATGAATCAGAGATTTATTAAAGCTGATGTTTGGTTACACTGGCCCTAAATTAAAATGCATTTGAAGATATTCAAAATAAACAAAATTGGCAGATGAAACTTTTATTTATGTTATTTATATTACACCATCTAAAGTACAGAAGGGACTTATTGAATTAGCCATTTAATCACTTTGCACAAAGGGAAAATGCGTCTTAAGGAGAAAAAAAAAATGATATGGATTAAAAGAAAAGATTGTTTTTAATTAATGAAAAATATCAATACATCAATGCTCAACTGGTGCTGGGAACATTGAAAATAATTAGTGGTCATCAATTGTGTATTTTCATCTATCATCAAACAAGTTTATCACACACTATATGGTGCCAAATCCCCGACATCAAATTAAATTCAATATATGTCAACATTTAAAATATAAGATTAACAAAACAACATACACAGCATGGTGGGTGCCACAAGTTGGACAGGATATGTTTACTCTCAGTATCGTTATCAAGGCAGATGTCTCACTCATACAAGTGAGAGGTTATGATAGATATAAACCATGCTTAATCCACCATTTTCTACATAAAGAAATACCTGTACAAATTCAGAAAATGACAGTGGTTTTCCATTCGTTTGAGATGTTTTAACTTTTGATTTTGCTATTTGATAAGGGACACTCCGTTTTGAATTTACCTTGGAGTTCGGTATGTTTGTTATTTAACTTTTTTGTCAACATTCTGTTTCGCTATTTGTGTTTCAATGGTTCATCAGCATGTGTCCGGACTGAAATATACATTCTGTGAAATGAATCGAATGAAAGTTTTGTACCTTTAATGAACGGAAATACACATTGTTTTTGTCATATTCTAAATAGGTCGTGAATTAACTAAAAATGTAATGGGCTTCAACTGTAAACATTGAATACGTTATAAATGTGTTTGTTATATATCTTGCTTTGTTAACTTACCATGACTATTGGAAAAACTACCAAAGAATGATATAAGCATAATTCCAGCGAGAAACAGCATTGTCTATTATTAACCCAATTAATAGACATTATTCATCTTTGTGTATCATTTACGGTTAGTTTATCTGATTAAGACAACTTGTGTGAAAGGCAATGTGCAAAATAGAGATAAAAAAGATAATTTGACATAAGTCAAGTGTGCTGATTCATGACATTAATTGTTTACATAAATAATTTGTTAAAATGTATCCTCCGTGCAATAATGTTTTTTTGTTTTTCTCAATTTTAAAGGAGACGCCATAAATTTTGCAAGTGTTGAGATCAGAGAGTGCGAAATAGATCTGTTTTCTTTTTTTCTAATAAACAAAACAGCTACTGTTAGATATAAATATTGTCCGTGATTTACAATTATCTTTGAATGTTTCCTTCTGTTACAACTTTCTGACCCTTTAAAGCTTACCACATACGTTAGTTGACTGTTGTATGGTAATTTGAAGTTGTTTATATCAGTTGTTTTTATTGAATGAATGTAAAATGTATAATAAGTTTCATATTGGTGTTTATACTTATATGTCAAATGACAAATATTACATACATATTCTGGACGAGAACACGTACACAAAAACATGAATAGGTTCTACCATGACTACTGGCTTATCAAAGAGTTAAGGGAAAGTTAATTTGCAAAGAGAGAGAGAGATAGAGTTGCAATACTTGTCTCAATTGCAATCATACCCATTTTTATATTCGTTTACTGTGTTAATTGTACATATCATGCCCGACTCGAAATACAATTTACTTACTTACTTACCCACTTACGTTTACTTAAACCCTAATTGTGCACAGAGTAATGATTTAAAGACAAATGATTAGTGAGCGTCAATGAGACTGGAACACAACATGAATATTACTTTGTGAGCATATGTTAAATTACACATCCAGAGAAGACTACCTCCGACTAAAATTGTTCACTCATTCTATTGTTCAATCACTATCATAAAACACTATTGAGTGTTTTGAATTAAATATTCTTTATTTAAAATATGTATTATAATATAAGTTGTAAAGATTCCTTAGACAGTCTATCTATGAAAAAGAAATCACCAATTCACCAACATTCCAACTGACTCCATTTTCAGCAAACTACATCTGTAACAAACATAAACTTTTAGCTACCTCTTTACAAGCAGAACCAAATACAATGAAAGTCCCAACTATGTACTGGCTTCCGAAGCTACATAAAACACCTTACAAATATAGATTTATTTCGTCTTCAAGCCATTGTTCCACTACTAAATTGTATATTCTTCTTACCAGTTCACTTGGTACAATCAAAACCTGATAATAAATTGTTCAAATAAGGCCCTTGAAAATAGTGGAATTAATTACTTTTGGAGTGTCAAAACTCGTTGGAAGTACTTGATAAATTGCATGCTTATATTGGTGATTTTGAATCTGTTCAAAGTTTTGATTTTTCTACCCTGTATACCACATTGCCTCACATTCTCATTAAGAAAAATTCACACACCTAATTAAATGGGCATTTAAAAGTCAGAATGTGAATACATATGTTCTAACTCTTTTAGGTCATTTTAGTAGCAATAAACAAAAGAACTATGTCAATTGGACATGCTTTGATACTATATCTGCCCTTGAATTTTTACTAGATAATATTTTTGTTCGCTTTGGAGATTCCGTATATCGTCAAGTTATCGGAATTCCAATGGGGACTAACTGTGCACCACTTATTGCGGACCTGTTTTGTATTGCTATGAGTTACAATTTATGACTAAAATCAGCAAAGACCCATCGAAACAACATCTGATACAAAAATTTAATAATACTTTTAGATATTTGGATGATATATTGGCTCTCAATAATGACGACTTCAGTATGTATATTAAAGAAATTTATCCTGTTGAACTTACTTTAAATAAAGCTAATACTAACAATGACCACTGCCCTTTCCTCGATCTTGATATCTATATCATTAACGGAAAGCTTAATACAAAATTTATGATAAAAGAGATGATTTTCATTTCCTATCATTAATTATCCATTTTTGATGGTGACGTTCCTTGTCACCATCTTACGGTGTTTATATATCTCAACTTGTACGATTCGCTCGTGTATGTAACAACGTTTCAGATTTTAACGAAAGAAATTTATGTATTACTGAAAATTATAACACCAGGGTTTTCGATATCACAAACTAGTCAAAACATTTACTAAATTTTATCATCGGTACAAGGACATCATTCGTAAATATAGCTCAACATGCAGACTTCTTATACGTTCAGGTATTTCACATCCAATCTTTTATGGTAATATTCTTTATAAAGCACAAAATGTCAGTATTCACCTCAGAAGCTAACAAAACCTTTAAATAGACTTATTAAGAAGGGATATAGTTACGATACTGTTGTCAGGTCATTAAAGATTGCATATTTTGGCTTTAATATTGATTCACTTATAGGGTCTTTGCATCGGAACTAAACACATTTTTTAAAACCAGTTGTTGGCATGACACGGGTTATGCTCTTCTCATATATTTTATGATGGTATGATACTAAACCCTAACGGGAGGGATTGTACCTGATATTCATATGATGAAGACATAATCTTTCAATCAGTTTAGTTGAGGTCTAGAGCTGGCATGTCTGTTAACTGCTAGTAGTCTGTTGTTATTTATGTATTATTGTCATTTTGTTTATTTTCTTTTGTTACATCTTCTGACATCGGACTCGGACTTCTCTTTAACTGACTTTTAATGTGCGTATTGTTATGCGTTTACTTTTCTACATTGGCTAGAGGTATAGGGGAGGTTGAGATCTCATAAACATGTTTAACCCGCCTCATTTTGCGCCTGTCCCAAGTCAGGATCATCTGGCCTTTGTTAGTCTTGTATTATTTTTACTTTTAGTTTCTTGTGTATAATTTGGAGTTTAGTATGACGTCCATTATCACTGAACTAGTATATATATTTGTTTAGGGCCAGCTTAAGGACGCCTCCGGGTGCGGGAATTTCTCGCTGCATTGAAGACCTATTGGTGACCTTCTGTTGTCTGTTCTGTGGTCGGGTTGTTGTCTCTTTGACACATTCTCCATTTCCATTCTCAATTTTATCTTAATAAATTAATTATTGTTCTTTTGGGAATATTTTAAACCGTCTAGTATATAACTGAATTAATTCGTGAACGAAAATCTTTACCTATTGATAATTTCAGTCTTTGTTTTTCAATACCATACTGATATATTTAAGATCCTTGATGCATTTTGTGATCAATTAGTCAACCAAGTCGGGATTTTGCCTAGGACACACACCCGCAGTCTACCGGGCAGTTCCAAACACTACCAGCTAAAGACTTTATATATAAACAAAATCTATACTACTTACTAGGTTCAGGAAAAGTTGGGATTGTAATTTTAAAACTCCGCCCAGTACACATGGACGCTATATGGGTCGGTGATATTGGCAAACTTTAACTTCTGTCTTACGTTTTGGCGTGCGTTTTTTAAAAGGAAGCTAATAAGAACAGTTCTTGATGCAAAAGATTTAAGTGGAGTGTGTCAATTTTCTTAATGATGTGTAAACACTGGTTTGACCCACTTGCTGCAAAGAAATGTAATTATCGGTCTATGACGATAATAAGGAGATGATTTTTTTAATATTGACTTTTAAATTTGAACTTTAGTGGATAGTTGTCTCATTGACAATTATACCACATCTCCTTATTTTCATATCGTAGGGTTAACATGGGTATAGAGATATCATTTTCCTATTCTGACAGATAATCCCCTGCTTAGACTGGGTGTTCATATAACTGGATGTATAAATACATAGGGTGAAAAGGGAGGAATTTTGCCGATACCAAGCATACATTGTCCATTCATTTTCTAGTGGCAGTTCATATATCTAGCCCCTCCTACTTTGCAGAACTTTCATATAGGTACTTATCATCCATATGTTCTCATCCGTATTATGCTTGAAATATGTGCCAGTGAACTTCAGCAAGCACAAATTAAATTGTTATTATGTGCAATATATACAAAAGAACGTCATTTCTTGGCCTTTTATGATAGTTGACTACGCAGTATGGGTTTTGGTCATTGTTGAAGGCCTTACGGGGACCTATAGTTGTTATCTTCTATGTAATTTGGTAAATGGTGGAGAGTTGCCTCATTGGCAATTATTATACCACATGCATCTTCCAATTTGTGTTTATATTTCACACATCTCTCCAACCTTTGTAAATGAAAATTTACTTTGATAAAGTTTGCCAAAGACAAAATATTAATTTCATGGTGAAAAGTTTTATTTGAGGGTCACCTTAGACCTTGAATATCGCAGTTGTAATATATCTTTAAGACCAACTTGATGTACCAAATTTGAGAATGGTGAGTAGACATATTTGTTGGGATGCATACAAAGATATTGATTTCAACCATGATAGCTGTGAACACAAAATATGGAAAAAAAATATAATGCCAATACAAGCAAACGGTGTGAACTATTACATTTTGTAGGACTTGTTCCAATACAAACAAAAGTATCAGGATAGATCACATATTTTCAAGTTGTTACGACATATTCCTAGATACATCTGCAGATTGATTTTATGTTGATATTCCTAAAGATAAAGTTTTATTACAAGTATCAGAAAAAAAATAATATGATCATGAAAATGAGGCCAAGCTAGGTCAGATATACCAATCCAAGTCAGCCTTACAAAGTATCACATCTTCTTATTTAATATTTCAATATATACATTTAATAATCATTCCGTACACCAAATATAGTTGACCTATTGATTACACAATGTAGCATATTAAACACATGTTAAAAGAGGACTTACCATTGACCAATGAACCATGCAAATGTGGTCAATGACAACTGCAAGACAGACATGTACTCCTTACATTTATGAACCATTGCATACATATAGTTTATCTACTACATGCACTTTGAGTATTAGAAAAAAACAGACAAAAACACAAAACATGACATTGACAAATGACCTATTGCTAACAGTATCTGATAAACAAACCTTATCAGGTAACTTTAACCTTGATCATTGATCCATGAAATGAGGTGAGATCATTGTTGCAATCTCTATCAATTTGAGTGCATATCTAATTTTACAAAACAATATTTATCTGATTTCATGATCAGTAACCTGGATCATTGTGATACTGTAAATTTAGAAATTATTGTGAGGTTTTATCAATGCATATTATGCGACAGGGTAAATATCGAAATGCTAAGAACTCGCATTCTGGTAACTGAATTATAGATCTTTATGCAGATTGTTTTGTAATCGCAATAATTAAACTCGCAATTAAGTCCATTCGTGAAAAATCGCAATAATAAATGCACGCAATAATTTCAGAATTTACAGTAGGTAAAAAGGTTGTCAATTAGTGAAACACAAGTTTTTCCAGACAATATATAATTCTTTTAATTGTTTTGTTTGGTTGCTGTCTCATTGAACAAAACTATATTTTATTTCTCCTTTTATCCAGAAAATATAACTTTTGAAATAGAAACTGAATAGCATATGAACATGATGAATGGACAACAAATGCCAAATGATGTAAAATAATTCAAGTGGCCATTTAGGTCAGGGGTTGGTGAGGTAAAAGATGAGGCAAAGGCATGTGCATTTACCACAACTGCCACTTGGTATTATGACTTCCAAAATTTACAAATCTCATTAGCTACCTTCTGTATTCAAGACAACTGCATATATTGCCATTTGCATATATATATATCATGAATCATGTTTGCATCAAAAAAAATAAAAAAATAAAACAGCTCTATTAAAATTCATTTTTTAAACATTTTTGATTTTATTCCTCAAATGTCTATGAGATCAAATTTATAAAACATTTATTAGCATTGTTAATTTCAATATGCTAGTAATTGTTGACATGTATACATAATGTACATGTACAATCATTAGCTGATCAGCTCTATATTTTCATTATTTTATATCAATATTCTTCTTCAGTGTTTTTTATAAGACTCAATATAATCTGTATTCATCATTGGGACAGGTAGGTAAAGTACGTCCTTTTGATCTTGGATTTTTATGGATTTTGACAGCACTAAAGCATATAGTTCCAAATCATAGTTGATCTTGGCTTCTTTAGTGGATTCTGACAACACATATACATGTAGACACCAAGTGTAGATGATCTTGGGTTCTCATATGGATTCTGACAGTACTTTGATTATACATGTAGTTCCAAGTATTGTTGATCATGGCTTCTAATGTTGTTCTTAAGTTTCAGCACTTTACATATAGTTCCCAATTGCAAGACAAGATGATACTGGCTTCTCCAGTAAATTCTGTCAGTACTTTGCCAATAGTTTCCAAGTAAAGTTGAACATTCAAGGATCTTTCACAAAAAATCACTCCCTCCTCTTACATGTACTTGAAGCCTGAAATTAAATGTCAGAGTAATTCTGTCAGAAAATCAACCATGATTGACATTTAAAAGCATAATGTAGTTCATATTTTCAATAAATTGGGAATGTGTCTATGGGACACAGATGAAGCCCACGCTTGCATTTTGTACTTGATCTGAGTTTTGTTGTAATAAGCATTGTGTATAAGTTTCATAACATTTGGATGAGGCAAATTAAAGTTAGAGAAGGAAACGAAAATTCAGCAATTTTCCATTTGCAAAGGGCATAACTCTAAAACAGTAAAAGTGACGCCACAAAAATTCAAACTTGATCTGTGTTTGTTGGTAATAAGCATTGTGTATAAGTTTCATAACATTTTGTTTAGGCAAACTAAAGTTAGAGAACGGGATCCGTACGTACAGATGGACATGGGTAAAACTTAATGCCCCCTCTGCTACAGCGTAAAAAAAATGAAGAATTTGTGGCGATCAATAATTATATAATGAGCAAACAAAATAAAATTACATGCACAGCAAGTGTGAATAGTGATTCTGTTTTTATATGTTGATAAACAATGAATACAGATTTCCAGGGCCATGCTGTTTGGCCAGGGACAAGTTATTTCTCTGCCTTAAAATTCTGAAATGCAGCTGAACTGCATTTGTACTCCTCGTCAACCAAATTATGCTGAGGTGTTTGGAATATATGGGATACACATTTTGTATTTAAAATACTAAGCACAAAACAATAATGAATTTTTCAACTCAAATGTTTTATTTGGTAAACATGTATGTTTAAACCTGATACTTGACCTTATGAAATAAAAAGAGACAAGGGAGGAGGGGGAAGGGGTGTTATTGTAAACAAATTGTGTATTACCTCGTACTCTCGTACTGTAGGGGTTTTAATTTACAAATTATGCCATTTATATTCTCCAGAAAACAAAAAAACAAAAACAATCAAACCAATTGAGGGGGTGGACAGGTGTAAGGGAACATGGGAATGAGGGACCAGGAAGCGGGAAAAGGGGGTATCGGGTCTGTTAATTAGCCTGGTCTAAAGTGAAAATAAAAGTAACTAGTTTTGGTAGAAGTAAATCTTAGTATAAAGATTATAAATAGAAAAGACCAGATAATTGTTTTTAACAATCTGTGCCCTTTGATCTCGTGTGAGTCACTTTATTTTTAAACAATAAAATAAACTCAATATATCTTTATTTTATCATGTTATAGAACTATAATAACTAAAGCACGATTTAAAAAAAGGAAGGGTACAAACAGACCCAGGGTGGGAATTGGGAATGTGTGGGGAGCAAATGTAAAAGGGTGAACGTGAATTGGAGCGAACATGATTTAGGGTGAAAGGACAAGAATTCAAAAGAAGGGAAGGGGGTATGAATATATTTTGCCATTTGTTTTTGTCTGGGAGCAGGGGTGGAAGTAGTCCAAATAATTATGACGTTTTGAAACGTCGTAGGAAGGCGTCACAGAAAAATTTAAATAGCCTTGCAAGACGTCATAATTATTTGGACTACGGTGGAAGTAGAAGTAAGGGAGAAAATTTTAGAGTGAAAGGAAGGCAAATGGAAGTTGGGGATAGGGAGTGGAATCATGGACCCTAGTCCAAATAATTATGACGTCTTGCAAGGCTATTTTAATTTTTTCTGTAACGCTTCCTAGGAAGACGTCACAGAAAAAAATTAAAATAGCCTTGCGAGACGTCATAATTATTTGACTACATGGACCCCTGTCCGAGGGAAGTTATGGGTTACCCCAAATTACTCATTAGACGTTAACGATAAATATTTGTCTCTATTTGACCCTAACGTGGCTACGAAAATTAGATTTTACGAATGACAAATCAAGACTCATTTGACGCTAACAGTAGCGCAAAAGGAATTAGTGATGCTTCATAGTAAATGTCCATCCCAGGCACTTGTTTCTGTCAATGGGGTTTACTATCCACACTCATACGATAAATCTCTTTCGTACGTGTGTGGATAGTAAACCCCATTGACAGAAACAAGTGTTTTGCCATGCCCTCCTCTTTGACTGTTTGACACGAATATATTTTTCAAAACAGGCTATACATGTTCACAACGGAAGCAAGTTAGCTATAACGATTATACATAGAACAGAAATTTAGCCCATGCAAGGTTTCAGCCGTAGTGATTTTCTACAGTAGCGAGTATTTTGAGACAACCCCCCACTTTGTATTTTTCGTGATACTGATAACATTTGGCTGCCTAATATATTAAAATCTATGTTTTCTTATGTAAAGACTCTTCCTTCATCGTTGTCTATTCGCCACTATGTCTGTTATGCATGTACATGGTCGTATTCACCGGTGCAGTATGCTGCTCAACAATGGCGACCTTGAAATGTTTGTTGTCCGATAATGGCGCCAAATTAGAGGGAAGCAACTCGCGCCAGACAAAATTACCGTATTTCACCAAAATAATCAAAATTTCGCTTTTTATAACAAACAGTTTTATTTTAATCTCATTTATATTCAGCTATCGTCCATTGATATAATTGCAAACATTTTTTAAAGCCATCAATAAAGAATTCACAACAAAGTAATTAATGGAGTGCATTGAAATCAGACCTCATGGGGTAGTGGGGTTAAACAAAAGCCCATAACTTTTTCAACAGCCTGGTGACCCCCATTTCATGTTACCTTAAAATGCTCGAAAAGTTCATAGCTTTGACATATCCGTTTAAAAAAAAAAATATACCGGGGAAATTTTACGAAAAAATCGATTTCACCAATATTTTAAGCCATAAACTGAAATTAGAATATGCAAAATTTAGACATAAATCTGAAAATAAAAGGATATTTAAGTCTAAAACAACCAAGGGAGACGTTTACATTTCAAATTTTAATGTTTTTCACATAATAATCATACTGACTTGGTTTTAAAAGTCTTTGAATTTGATGTACCCGTTATTGTTGAAAGGGTGAAAATGTTTAAAAATAGGGTCAAAATCGGACATTTCGCCTCCATTTGAGGGGAAAACGAGCCTGGTGACCCCCTTTTTTCTTTGCATTTTTGGATTCAGCATGAAAAGATCTACAAAATATGAGAAAATAAAAAAATTCTACCGGGGGTCCTTATTGGGGTGAGCCACCTTAACTGTCAACTAACTCGCGATAGCGTCCGCAGACTTTTTGGCGGGACGACTTCAATTTCACCATGAGTCAACAGGATGAGCATCTCCTTTTAATCAAAAACTTAATAATCCTAGTTAGATGTCTTGCAACAGCAACCGCCTCTGTGGTCTTGTGGTAGTGGTATCAGTCTTAGCTGGGAGGTCGTTGTGTAAAACCCAAGCGGGTCAAACCAAAATGTACAATTGGTATTTACTGCTGCTCCACTATGACCACTAGGAGTAAGAACAAAGACCGGTCGGTTGGTAGTCAATATACTGTTCCAGAGTAGCGTGAACTTTTACCTTATGAAATAATACGATAAAAATCAGCGTGTCAGTCTTATACAAACCAGGGTTTATATTCATATCGCAAATTCCTGTCCTGACTATGCATTTAACTTGCTACTGGACGTTAAACAGCCATCCACCCTTGCGACAGCGGACTACATATGCATTAATCATATCAAGTGAAAACAAAACATTTTCATCAAATAAAACCCTTTTAACGCAAGCAAAAACAATATTTAAGCAATAGGTCGAATTTATTTGGCATATGCATACAATGCCATTTGTTACCAGTATTGAGCCTTAGTTTTAAGTTGCATAAATATATGACGTCAACGTCAATTTAATATGAATAGAAGTTTGCATCAAATGATCAATATAATGATAATTGCATCCTAACAACCATTGATATACATGTATGCATAAAATAATTTTCCGTCTTTGTAGGTCATAGTTTTACAAATGTTTTATTTATACACTTTTAAATGAGTTTTACGTATGAAGAGAATCTGTAAACGTCTAGTGTAATTTAATACAAAAATTATCAAACTTACCGCGTTCAATGAGATATGGTACAATAAATATATGCAACATAGTTCTGTTCCTTATACGACAATCAACAAAATAATTCAAAAGTTTTATGAATCTTTAGTTTTTAAGAAAAAGTCGCTTAACTGATAATAAATGTTAAGTTTTGTAAGGTATCGACAAATTTATCAATGTACCTTGTCAACTAAAATATTTATGAATTTATTTTGTTCATTTTTACACCCGTCAACATATCCGATATAATCAAAATCGACAGTAAAACGTTGTTAAGATTTAGGCAGTTGACAAACAAATTGAGTTTGATACGTAACGACGTAGTTGGTATTGCAAATCTAGATTGATAAACGCACAATTGTCATAATATACGTCTTTTTTTGTAAAAGAAACTTAAACATTTTGTACCAAATTTCAGTGAATTCTCAAATGAACTGGTAAACAGATACTGTCGAAGATCGATTATTTCATTTTCTTTTATGTCATTGATTTCTTTGTGAAAAACAAACCCACATATAATGATTGTATGCATGATACATCAGATTGTTAGGGTTTTGTTTAGGCATGTTGCCTAGGAATATCTATGGTGGGGTTAGTGTCGCTCTGTCTTTACGTTTCTTTGTAGTGTTTTGTTGACTTGATGCCAGTTACACCGTCTTACGTGATTTTGCCATGGTGTGTCAACTTTACCTCGACTAATGAGTACTAAATTTCCCATGGTGTCTTCCGCCTGTATTTTTTCCAATATTTTAAATCGGTTTTCAAAACTACAACTTATATACATTTCTAGTAACATCTTTCTAAATTTCTGATTTATTATATGTGGTATACAGTTAAATATTTCTATCTTCCTAAAATTTGAAATAAATCCGTGAGCAGTGTTTTCTATCAAGTAGTCAAATTTTTAAAGGTCAACTTAAAAGCAAGTATGTTCGAACATTATTTTATCTTGCCTTGATTTATAAGCATGATGATAAAATAACTTTAATTTGTATTTCTCAAAATTGACCTAAACGTGATTTATGAAACTAATGTTATTTTAAATTTTAACGCCATGTGAACTCGATTGTGCCATAATGTTTAGCTAAAGG